>CM038796.1:201016913-201077879 GCA_021764765.1 Vicia sativa
AAATATATATTTAATTAAAAATTTAAATTAAAAATTAAAATTAAATAATTTAAAATAAATCAAACATAACTATTATTCATTAACAGTATAAATTTTTTATATTATCAAAATATAAATATTATTCTCTTTTTAAATAATTAATAATCTTAATTTTTGTATTGGATTTTATAAAAATATAATTAAATAAATAAGAGAAAATAGATGATACAACAACAATAATCATAATATTTAATATAATTAAATTTTGTTTCAAATAATTTATTAATTTATATCATATTCTTAAAACAATATATGTCATCGTGCTTTATATTTTTTTTAATAAAGTAGAATAATATAAAAAGAAGTTGGAATATAAAAGTAAGAGAAAGCATGCCAAAATCTTTTAACAGAAACAAATTTATAGAAAGATAATCAATTTGTTATTTACAAAATATCTTCAAATATAGGAATTAAGTTAAACCTAATGTAGTTATTAATAGAAAATCTTAAAATCGAGGAAAATCAACACAATTATTCTATAAGTTTGTAGCTATGGAAGGAGATGTAAATTACATCCTAAAATCTCTTTATAGGGGGTGGGTTTTACGCCCTACTCTTCACTGCCCCTTAAGTGTTGATACGTTATTCCCCACTGAAACTTGCATGTTAGGGCAGACATTTGTGAACTTTCTTTCTCTATCTATCACACTTAAAGTTTTAGGGACAAAATGGTGTGTTTCTCACAAATATCTATACTATATATCAATACTCCGAATCTCCCTCAACAAAATTAAGATATTTTTATATTTATCTATTTTTTCGACTTTTTCAATACAATAAATTGATTTCTTTCTATTCCCATCTAATAGATTTTGGGGTTGTATTTCATTTATTGACTATAAAAATATAAAAAGATCAATCGATATATATTATTGATGTATGAATAAAATATTTTACTTATCGAATATATAATAATATATTACTTTAATTAAATTTAAAATTAAATTAAAATTAAATAATTAAAATAAATCAACAATTATTATTCATTAACAGTATAAATTTTTTATATTATCAAAATATCAATATTATTCTCTTTTAAATAATTAATAGTCTTAATTTTATGTTTGGATTTTATAAAAATATAATTAAATAAATAAGAAAATAGATGATACAACAACAATAATCTATAATATTTAATATAAAGTCTAAATTTTGTTTTCAAATAATTTATTAATTTATATCATATTCTTAATGACAATATGTGTCATCGTGCTTTATGTTTTTTTAATAAAAGTAGAATAATATAAAAAGAAGTTGGAACAAAAGTAAGAGAGCTGTACCAAAATCCTTTTAACGACAATTTATAGAAAGATAATCAATTTGTTATTTACAAAATATGTCTTCAAAATATAGAATTAAGTTAAACCTAATGTAGTTATTAACTGAAAATCTTAAGTAGTCGAAAAATCAACACAATTATTCCTATAAGTTTGTGGCTAGCGGAAGGAGATGTAAAATTGCATCCCTAAAATCTCTTTATAAAGGAGTGGGTTTACGCCCCTCACTTCAACACTCCTAAGTGTGACTCTGGTGATTCCCCTCAAACTTGCATGTTAGAAGCCGAACATTTGTAGAAAACACACCACTTTCTCTCCTATCACCTAAAAGTTTTAGGGACAAAATGGTTATTGTTTCTCACAAATATCCATACTATATATCAATATCGGAATCTCCCTCCAACAAAATTAAGATCTATTTTATATTATTATCTATTTTTGCACTCGACTTTTCAATACAATAAATTCATTTCTTTCTATTCCCAATCTAATAGATTTTGGGAGTTGTATTTCATTTATTGACTATAAAAACATAAATAAAAGATCAATCGATATATATATATTATTGATATACGGAATAAAATATTTTACTTATCGAATATCATAATAATTCAAATATATTACTTTAATTAAATTTAAAATTAAAATTAAAATTAAATAATTAAAATAAATCAACAATTATTATTCATTACTTGATAAAAAATTTTTATATTATCAAAATATCAATATTATTCTCTTTTAAATAATTAATAGTCTTAATTTTTTATGTTGGATTTTATAAAATATAATTAAATAAATAAAGAAAATAGATGATAAAACAACAATAATCTATAATATTTAATATAAAGTCTAAATTTTGTTTTCAAATAATTTATTAATTTATATCATATTCTTTTGTGACAATATGTGTCATCGTGCTTTTATGTTTTAATAAAGTAGAATAATATAAAAGAAGGAACAAAAGTAAGAAGAAACTGTACCAAAATCTTTTAACAGAAACAAATTTATAGAAAGATAATCCAATTTGTTATTTACAAAATATGTCTTCAAAATATAGGAATTAAGTTAAACCTAATGTAGTTATTAACGAAAATCTTAAGTAGTTAGGAAAATCAACACAATTATTCCTATAAGTTTGTGGCTAGCGGAAGGAGATGTAAATTGCATCCTAAAATCTCTCATAGGGGAGTGGGTTTTACTTCTCACTTCAACACTCCCTTAAGTGTGACTACAATATTCCCTCAAACTTGCATGTTGAAATGACACGTTTGTAGAAACACACCACTTTCTCTCTATCACCTTAAAGTTTTAGGGACAAAATGGTGTGTTTCTCACAAATATCCATACTATATATCAATACTCAGGAATCTCCCTCCAACAAAATTAAGATCTATTTTATAGTATTATCTATTTTTACTTTTCGACTTTCCAATACAATAAATTCATTTCTTTCTATTCCCAATCTAATAGATTTTGGAGTTGTATTTCATTTATTGACTATAAAACATAAATAAAAGATCAATCGATATATATTATTGATGTCGGAATAAAATATTTTACTTATCGAATATCATAATAATTCAAATATATTATTTTAATTAAATTTAAAATTAAAATTAAATAATTAAAATAAATCAACAATTATTATTCATTAACGGTATAAATTTTTTATATTATCAAAATATCAATATTATTATTCTTTTAAATAATTAATAGTCTTAATTTTTGTGTTGGATTTTATAAAAATATAATTAAATAGGGATTATATAAAATATAATTAAATAAATAAGAAAATAGATGATACAACAACAATAATCTATAATATTTAATATAAAGTCTAAATTTTGTTTTCAAATAATTTATTAATTTATATCATATTCTTAAATATGAAGAATATGATATAAAAGACTGAAACAATAACTTCAGAAATATAGGAATTAAGTTAAACCTAAATAGTAATTTATTAACTTAAAATCTTAAGTAGTCAGAAAATCAACAATTATTCCTATAAGTTTGTGGCTAGCGGAAGGAGATGTAAAATTGCATCCCTAAAATCTCTCTATAGGGAAGTGGGTTTTACTTCCCTACTACTTAACACTCATAAAGTATGACTACAATTTCCCCTCAAACTTGCATGTAGAAGCGCTTACCCGATCATGTTCATGTTTGAACAAATAACTCCAGTCCCTTTCTCGAACAACCGGTCCCTTTCTCGACAACCAGTCCGTTTCTCGAACAGTGATGATATATAGTGTTAGAACATTTGTAGAAACACACCACTCTCTATCACCTTAAAGTTTTAGGGACAAAATGGTGTGTTTCTCACAAATATCTATATATCAATACTCGAAATCTCCTCAACAAAATTAAGATCTATTTTATGGTATTATCTATTTTCGCACTCAGCTTTCCATTACAATAAATTCAATTTCTTTCTATTCCCAATCAAATAGATTTTGGGAGTTGTATTTCATTTATTGACTATAAAAATTTAAATAAAAGATCAATCGATATATATTATTGATGTACGGAATAAAATATTTTACGTATCGAATATCATAATAATTCAAATATATTACTTTAATTAAATTTAAAATTAAAATTAAATAATTAAAATAAATCAACAATTATTATTCATTATGGTATAAATTTTTTTATATTATAAAATATCAATATTATTCTCTTTTAAATAATTAATAGTCTTAATTTTTGTGTTGGATTTTATAAAAATATAATTAAATAAATAAGAGAAAATAGATGATACAACAACAATAATCTATAATATTTAATATAAAGTCTAAATTTTGTTTTCAAATAATTTATTAATTTATATCATATTCTTAAATGACAATATGTGTCATCGTGCTTTATATTTTTAATAAAGTAGAATAATATAAAAAAGAAGTTGGAACAAGTAAGAGAAAGCTATACAAAATCCTTTTAACGAAACAAATTTATAGAAAGATAATCAAATTTGTTATTTACAAATATGTCTTCAAAATATAGGAATTAAGTTAAACCAAATGTAGTTATTAATGAAAATCTTAAGTAGTCGGAAAATCAACACAATTATTCCTATAAGTTTGTGGCTAGCGGAAGGAGATGTAAAATTGCATCCAAAATCTCTTTATAGGGAGTGGGTTTACTTCTTACTCACTTGACACTCACACCAAAGTGTGACTACGGATATTCCCCTCAAACTTGCATGTTGAGGCAGACATTTGTGAAAACACACCACTTTCTCTCCTATCACCTTAAAGTTTTAGGACAAAATGATGTGTTTCTCACAAATATCATACTATATATCAATACTCGAATCTCCTCCAACAAAATTAAGATCTATTTTTTATGGTATTATCTATTTTTTGCACTAAACTTTCCAATACAATAAATTCATTTCTTTCTATTCCCAATCTAATAGATTTTGGGAGTTGTATTTTCATTTATTGACTATAAAAACATAAATAAAAGATCAATCGATATATATTATTGATGTACGGAATAAAATATTTTACTTATCGAATATCATAATAATTCAAATATATTACTTTAATTAAATTTAAAATTAAAATTAAATTAAATAATTAAAATAAATCAACAATTATTATTCATTAGGTATAAATTTTTTTTATATCAAAATATCAATATTATTCTCTTTTAAATAATTAATAGTCTTAATTTTTTGTATTTGGATTTTATAAAAATATAATTAAATAAATAAGAAAATAGATGATACAACAACAATAATCTATATATTTAATATAAAGTCTAAATTTTGTTTTCAAATAATTTATTAATTTATATCATATTCTTTGTGACAATATGTGTCATCGTGCTTTATGTTTTAATAAAGTAGAATAATATAAAAATTGGAACAAAAGTAAGAAACTGTGCCAAAATCCTTTTAACAGAAACAAATTTATAGAAAGATAATCCAATTTGTTATTTACAAAATATGTCTTCAAAATATAGGAATTAAGTTAAACCTAATGTAGTTATTAACGAAAATCTAAGTAGTCGAGAAAATCAACACAATTATTCCTATAAGTTTGTGGCTATGGAAGGAGATGTAAAATTACATCCTAAAATCTCTCTATAGGAAGTGGGTTTTGCTTCCTCACTTCAACACTCCCTTAAGTGTGACTACAGTATTCCCTCAAACTTGCATGTTGAGGGCAAAGAGCGTTTGTAGAAACACACCACTTTCTCTCCTATCACCTTAAAGTTTTAGGACAAAATGGTGTGTTTCTCACAAATATCCATACTATATATCATTACTCAAAAATCCTCTCCAAAATTAAGATCTATTTTTATTATCTATTTTACTTTCGACTTTCCAATACAATAAATTAGGTTTCTTTCTATTCCCAATCTAATAGATTTTGGGAGTTGTATTTCATTTATTGACTATAAAACATAAATAAAAGATCAATCGATATATATTATTGATGTGAGAATAAAATATTTTACTTATCGAATATCATAATAATTCAAATATATTACTTTAATTAAATTTAAAATTAAATTAAATAATTAAAATAAATCAATTATTATTCATTAACGGTATAAATTTTTTTATATTATCAAAATATCAATATTATTTTCTTTTAAATAATTAATAGTCTTAATTTTTTGTGTTGGATTTTATAAAAATATAATTAAATAGGGATTATATAAAATATAATTAAATAAATAAGAAAATAGATGATACAACAACAATAATCTATAATATTTAATATAAAGTCTAAATTTTGTTTTCAAATAATTTATTAATTTATATCATATTCTTAAGTAACAGAAATATGATATAAAAAGTTAAGGAACAAAAATAATTAAAATATAGAATTAAGTTAAACCTAATGAAGTTATTAGAAAATCTTAAGTAGTCGAGGAAAATCAACACAATTATTCCTATAAGTTTTGCTTGTGCTAGCGGAAGGAGATGTAAAATTGCATCCTAAAATCTCTCTATAGAAGTGGGTTTCGCCCCTACTCACTAACACTCCCAAGTGTGACTACAATATTCCAAACTTGCATGTGAGGCAACTTACCCACGAGCATGTTCATGTTTGAACAAAATAACCCAGTCCTTTCTCGAACAACCAGTTCCCTTTCTCGAAGACAACCAGTCCGTTTCTCAGTATTGATATATAGTGTAGGAACATTTGTGAGAAACACACAACTTTCTCTCCTATCACCTTAAGTTTTAGGGACAAAATGGTGTGTTTCTCACAAATATCCATACTATATATCAATACTCGAATCTCCCTCCACAAAATTAAGATCTATTTTATATTTGTATCTATTTTACTTTCAACTTTCCATTACAATAAATTCAATTTCTTTCTATTCCCAATCAAATAGATTTTGGGAGTTGTATTTCATTTATTGACTATAAAAAAATTTAATAAAATCAATCGATATATATTATTATATACGGAATAAAATATTTTACTTATCGAATATCATAATAATTCAAATATATTACTTTAATTAAATTTAAAATTAAAATTTAATAATTAAAATAAATCAACAATTATTATTCATTAACGGTATAAATTTTTTATATTATCAAAATATAATATTATTCTCTTTTAAATAATTAATAGTCTTAATTTTTTGTGTTGGATTTTATAAAAATATAATTAAATAAATAAAGAAAATAGATGATACAACAACAATAATCTATAATATTTAATATAAAGTCTAAATTTTGTTTTCAAATAATTTATTAATTTATATCATATTCTTACGTGACAATATGTGTCATCGTGCTTTATATTTTTAATAAAGTAGAATAATATAAAAAGAAGTTGGAACAAAGTAAGAAAAGCTATGCAAATCCTTTTAACCAGAAACAAATTTATAGAAAGATAATCAATTTGTTATTTACAAAATATGTCTTCAAAATATAGGAATTAAGTTAAACCTGTAATTTATTAACAGAAAATCTTAAGTAGTCGAGAAAAAATCACAATTATTCCTATAAGTTTGTGGCTAGCGGAAGAGATATAAAATGCATCCTAAAAATCTCTATAGAGGTAGGTTTCGCTACTCCTTAACACTCATAAATTGACCTACAATATTCCCACTTGCATGTATGAGGCTTACCAAGCATATTCATGTTTGAACAAATAACTTGAGTCCTTTTCTAGAACAACCGGTCCCTTTCTCAAAGAACAACCGGTCGTTTCTCAAACCAGTATTGATATATAGTGTAGGAACATTTGTAGAAACACACCTTTCTCTCCTATCACCTTAAAGTTTTAGGACAAAATGATGTGTTTCTCACAAATATCCATACTATATATAATACTCGAAATCTCCTCAACAAAATTAAGATCTATTTTATGGTATTATCTATTTTACTTTCGACTTTCCATTACAATAAATTCAATTTCTTTCTATTCCCAATCAAATAGATTTTGGGAGTTGTATTTCATTTATTGACTATAAAAACTTAAATAAAAGATCAATCGATATATATATTGATATACGGAATAAAATATTTTACTTATCGAATATCATAATAATTCAAATATATTACTTTAATTAAATTTAAAATTAAAATTAAATAATTAAAATAAATCAACAATTATTATTCATTAACGGTATAAATTTTTATATTATAAAAATATCAATATTATTCTCTTTTAAATAATTAATAGTCTTAATTTTGTGTTGGATTTTATAAAATATAATTAAATAAATAAGAAAATAGATGATACAACAACAATAATCTATAATATTTAATATAAAGTCTAAATTTTGTTTTCAAATAATTTATTAATTTATATCATATTCTTAGTGACAATATGTGTCATCGTGCTTTATGTTTTAATAAAGTAGAATAATATAAAAGAAGTTGGAACAAGTAAGAGAGAAAGCATACAAAATCCTTTTAACGAGAAACAAATTTATAGAAAGATAATCAAATTTGTTATTTACAAAATATGTCTTCAAAATATAGGAATTAAGTTAAACCAAATGTAGTTATTAACTGAAAATCTTAAGTAGTCGGAAAATCAACACAATTATTCCTATAAGTTTGTGGCTAGCGGAAGGATGTAAATTGCATCTAAAATCTCTGGGGAGTGGGTTTCGCCCTACTCACTAACACTCCTTAAGTGACTACTATTCCCCTCAAACTTGCATGTGAGGCGCTTACCACGATCATGTTCATGTTTGAACCAAATAACCCAGTCCTTTTCGAACAACCGGTCCCTTTCTCGAACAACCGGTCCGTTTCTCAAACCGGTATTGATATATAGTGTAGGAACATTTGTGAGAAACACACTTTCTCTCCTATCACCTTAAAGTTTTAGGGACAAAATGATGTGTTTCTCACAAATATCCATCTATATATCAATACTCGAAATCTCCTCAACAAAATTAAGATCTATTTTTATTGTATTATCTATTTTACTTTTCGACTTTCCATTACAATAAATTCAATTTCTTTCTATTCCCAATCAAATAGATTTTGGGAGTTGTATTTCATTTATTGACTATAAAACTTAAATAAAAGATCAATCGATATATATTATTGATATACGGAATAAAATATTTTACTTATCGAATATCATAATAATTCAAATATATTACTTTAATTAAATTTAAAATTAAAATTAAATAATTAAATAAATCAACAATTATTATTCATTAACGGTATAAATTTTTTATATTATAAAATATCAATATTATTCTCTTTTAAATAATTAATAGTCTTAATTTTTGTGTTGGATTTTATAAAAATATAATTAAATAAATAAAGAAAATAGATGATACAACAACAATAATCTCTAATATTTAATATAAAGTCTAAATTTTGTTTTCAAATAATTTATTAATTTATATCATATTCTTCGTGACAATATGTGTCATCGTGCTTTATGTTTTAATAAAAGTAGAATAATATAAAAAGAAGTTGGAACAAGTAAAGAAAGCTATGCAAAATCCTTTTAACGAGAAACAAATTTATAGAAAGATAATCAAATTTGTTATTTACAATATGTCTTCAAAATATAGGAATTAAGTTAAACCAAATGTAGTTATTAACGAAAATCTTAAGTAGTCAAAATCAACACAATTATTCCTATAAGTTTGTGGCTAGCGGAAGAGATGTAAAATTGCATCCCTAAAATCTCTCTATAGGGAGTGGGTTTCGCCCTACTCCTTCAACACTCCTTAAGTGTGACTACAATATTCCCTCAAACTTGCATGTGAGGCAACACCCACGAGCATGTTCATGTTTGAACAAATAACTTGGTCCTTTCTCGAACAACCGGTCCCTTTCAAAACAATGGGTCCGTTTCTCAGCAATATTGATATATAGTGTAGAACATTTGTAGAAACACACAACTTTCTCTCCTATCACCTTAAAGTTTTAGGGACAAAATGATGTGTTTCTCACAAATATCCATCTATATATCAATACTCAAAATCTCCTCAACAAAATTAAGATCTATTTTATGGTATTATCTATTTTAGCACTCACTTTCCATTACAATAAATTAATTTCTTTCTATTCCCAATCAAATAGATTTTGGGAGTTGTATTTCATTTATTGACTATAAAAACTTAAATAAAGATCAATCGATATATATTATTGATGTACGAATAAAAAATATTTTACTTATCGAATATCATAATAATTCAAATATATTACTTTAATTAAATTTAAAATTAAAATTAAATAATTAAAATAAATCAACAATTATTATTCATTAATTATAAATTTTTTATATTATCAAAATATCAATATTATTCTCTTTTAAATAATTAATAGTCTTAATTTTTTATTTGGATTTATAAAATATAATTAAATAAATAAAGAAAATAGATGATACAACAACAATAATCTCTAATATTTAATATAAAGTCTAAATTTTTTTTTCAAATAATTTATTAATTTATATCATATTCTTGACAATATGTGTCATCGTGCTTTATGTTTTTAATAAAGTAGAATAATATAAAAGATGTTGGAACAAGTAAGAAAGCATACCAAAATCCTTTTAACCGAAAACAAATTTATAGAAAGATAATCAATTTTGCTATTTACAAATATGTCTTCAAAATATAGGAATTAAGTTAAACAAATGTAGTTATTAACGAAAATCTTAAGTAGTCAGAAAATCAACACAATTATTCCTATAAGTTTGTGGCTAAGCGGAAGGAGATGTAAAATTGCATCCCTAAAATCTCTCTATAGAAATGGGTTTTACTTCTCACTTCAACACTCATAAGTGACTACAATATTCCCTCAAACTTGCATGTAGGCGCTTACCACGAGCATGTTCATGTTTGAACAAATAACAGTCCCTTTCTCAAGACAACTGGTCCATTTAAAACGACCAGTCCCTTTCCTAAGCAGTATTGATATATAGTGTAGGAACATTTGTGACACACCTTTCTCTCCTATCACCTAAAGTTTTAGGGACAAAATGGTGTTTCTCACAAATATCCATACTATATAAATACTCGAATATCTCCTCAACAAAATTAAGATCTATTTTTATTATTTATTATCTATTTTACTTTTCGACTTTCCATTACAATAAACTCAATTTCTTTCTATTCCCAATCAAATAGATTTTGGGAGTTGTATTTATTATTATAAAAACTTAAATAAAAGATCAATCGATATATATTATTGATGTACGGAATAAAATATTTTACTTATCGAATATCATAATAATTCAAATATATTACTTTAATTAAATTTAAAATTAAAATTAAATAATTAAAATAAATCAACAATTATTATTCATTAACGGTATAAATTTTTATATTATAAAATATCAATATTATTCTCTTTTAAATAATTAATAGTCTTAATTTTTTGATTTAAAAAGGATTTTATAAAAATATAATTAAATAAATAAGAGAAAATAGATGATACAACAACAATAATCTATAATATTTAATATAAAGTCTAAATTTTGTTTTCAAATAATTTATTAATTTATATCATATTCTTAATGACAATATGTGTCATCGTGCTTTATGTTTTTAATAAAGTAGAATAATATAAAAAGTTGGAACAAGTAAGAGAAAACCTACAAAATCCTTTTAACGAAACAAATTTATAGAAAGATAATCAATTTGTTATTTACAAAATATGTCTTCAAAATATAGGAATTAAGTTAAATAATGTAATTATTATAGAAAATCTTAAGTAGTCGGAAAATCAACACAATTATTCCTATAATTTTGGCTAGCGGAAGGAGATGTAAATTGCATCCTAAAATCTCTCTATAGGGGGTGGGTTTTACGCCCCTACTCATTTCAACACTCCCTTAAGTGTGACTCGTTATTCCCCTCAAACTTGCATGTTAGGGCGAACATTTGTGAGAAACACACCCTTTCTCTCCTATCACCTTAAGTTTTAGGGACAAATGGTGTGTTTCTACAAATATCCATACTATATATCAATACTCGAAGAATCTCCCTCAACAAAATTAAGATCTATTTTATATTTGTTATCTATTTTCTTTCGACTTTCTAATACAATAAATTCGGTTTCTTTCTATTCCCAATCTAATAGATTTTGGGAGTTGTATATCATTTATTGACTATAAAACATAAATAAAGATCAATCGATATATATTATTGATGTAAGAATAAAATATTTTACTTATCGAATATCATAATAATTCAAATATATTACTTTAATTAAATTTAAAATTAAAATTAAATAATTAAAATAAATCAACAATTATTATTCATTAACGCTATAAATTTTTTATATTATCAAAATATCAATATTATTCTCTTTAAACAATTAATAGTCTTAATTTTTGTGTTGGATTTTATAAAAATATAATTAAATAGGATTATATAAAAATATAATTAAATAAATAAGAAAATATATACAACAACAATAATCTATAATATTTAATATAAAGTCTATTTTGTTTCAAATAATTTATTAATTTATATCATATTCTTAATGACAATTTGTGTCATCGTGCTTTATGTTTTTAATAAAGTAGAATAATATAAAGAGTTGGAACAAAAGTAAGAGAAAGCTGTACCAAAATCCTTTTAACCGAAACAAATTTATAGAAAGATAATCAATTTGTTATTTACAAAATATGTCTTCAAAATATAGGAATTAAGTTAAACCTAATGTAGTTATTAACCGAAAATATTAAGTAGTCGAAAAATCAACACAATTATTCCTATAAGTTTGTGGCTGCGGAAGGAGATGTAAAATTGCATCTAAAATCTCTCTGGGGTGGGTTTTACTTCTCACTTCAACACTTTCCCCAAAGTGTGACTCACAGTATTCCTCAAACTTGCATGTTGGGAGACGAACATTTGTGAAAACACACCACTTTCTCTCTATCACCTTAAAGTTTTAGGGACAAAATGGTGTGTTTCTCACAAATATCCATACTATATATCAATACTCGGAATCTCCCTCCAACAAAATTAAGATCTATTTTATATTTATTATCTATTTTCGCTCTCGACTTTCCAATACAATAAATTCGGTTTCTTTCTATTCCCAATCTAATAGATTTTGTGAGTTGTATTTCATTTATTGACTATAAAACATAAATAAAAGATCAATCGATATATATATTATTGATATACGGAATAAAATATTTTACTTATCGAATATCATAATAATTCAAATATATTACTTTAATTAAATTTAAAATTAAAATTAAATAATTAAAATAAATCAACAATTATTATTCATTAACGGTATAAATTTTTTATATTATCAAAATATCAATATTATTCTCTTTTAAATAATTAATAGTCTTAATTTTTGTGTTGGATTTTATAAAAATATAATTAAATAAATAAGAAAATAGATGATACAACAACAATAATCTATAATATTTAATATAAAGTCTAAATTTTGTTTTCAAATAATTTATTAATTTATATCATATTCTTAAATGACAATATGTGTCATGTGCTTTATGTTTTTTTTAATAAAGTAGAATAATATAAAAGTTGGAACAAAACTAAGAGAAAGCATGCCAAAATCCTTTTAACGAAAACAAATTTATAGAAAGATAATCCAATTTATTATTTACAAAATATGTCTTCAAAATATAGGAATTAAGTTAAACCTAATGTAGTTATTAACAAAGAAAATCTTAAGTAGTCGAAAATCAACACAATTATTCCTATAAGTTTGTGGCTAGCGGAAGGAGATGTAAAATTGCATCCCTAAATCTCTCTATAGGGAGTGGTTTTCGCCCTACTCACTTCAACACTCCCTTAAGTGTGACTACAATATTCCCTCAAACTTGCATGTGAGGCAACACACGATCATGTTCAAGTTTGAACCGAAACATTTCCAGTCCTTTCTCGAGCGACCGGTCTCGAACAACCCGGTCCCTTTCTCAAACCGATATTGGTATATAGTGTAGGAACATTTGTGAGAAAACACCACTTTCTCTCCTATCACCTTAAAGTTTTAGGGACAAAATGGTGGCCAATATCCATTTTAATTCAACCTAATATACACCTTACATTTGCATCATTGCATAACAACTTCATGATTCGAGACAACATTAATCGGGTGTAGCATTCACGGTCAAAATTAGGGTTTCATCAGATTTTCATCTGATTCAGAGGCAACCAATTAGGGTTTGAGTTTTACTCACCTCATTTGATCTATCTTGATCAAATCATTTAACCTCGATCATCGGAATATCAATTTTTTCTCATTGTTATTAAATCAAGGATCGACCAATTAGGGTTTTTGATCGGGCATGAATATTCTCGACTTTTTGAACAATAAATGATCTTTTTAGATAGAGATTGGTCATTATATCTTAGATACAACATCTTGACCTAATTTACGGATCCTAAACATCACAAAGTTCACAGGACTTCAAGTGATCGATTTGAAAACATCGATGAAAATTCATCTGCACGAGAAAAGTCAAACTTTGACTTTTAGTCAAATTTTTCAAAACAAACTTTTTCCATCATCAAAATCTTAAATGATCCATCATGATCACAAAAATCAATTTGGAAAAGTCAACAAAAGTCAAAAGTTAAACACTTGAAAAATTTCTAAGTGTAAAAATTTCTTATTTTTTCCAAACGCCATTTTTTCACCTAGTTCCATTTTGAATTGGAAAAAACTCAAAACATATGAAAGTTGTAGCCAGAAACAAGCTTAAAATGTCCAAAACTCTCAAATCCATGGAGTCTAGCTATACTTTTGAAATTGAAACATAAGGCTCCATGAACATGATTTTCAAAATTCAAAACTTCACATTATAGGTCATTTTGTGATTTCTTCATCTAGAAACAATACCACCTTTCAAATGAGATTAGGTGATAAATATCAGCTAGAAATAATTGAGATGAGATAAGATCAATTTGAGATTTTCACACATGGTAAAAAGAGGAAGCTTCCTTTTTCCTTTTGAAAAAGTCTTTCTTACCCTTTAAGGCATCCTTGAATTACAAAGCTTTGTACTTGTACCTAACATTTTCAGAACTATTGGCCTATAAATAGAGCATAATTTTCAAGTTCAATCACACCAAGCAATACAAATCCATGCTTTCCTTCCACTTACTCAAAAATCCATAAATCATAGTTTCATTTGTCAAAACTTGCAATTTTAAAATCTTGTGAAAACTATGATAAACTTTGGTGTCAAACATGCTCTAATATCAATATCAAACTTGTTTAGAACTTAAAAACAACATAGAACAAGTTAGAAATCAGAATTGCACTTCATGTCACATATGCTTGTACAAAGCGCCTTATGATTCAAATCTTGGTTTTAGTTGAAGTAACTTGAGTTCTAAGCATTCAAACATCATCCACGAACATCAAGGGATGATCCAAATCGATAGCAAACATTTTGTAACATGATTAACATCAAATAGAAGTTCCATTTCAAAGTATGCGGGTGGACTTGGCTAGCACAATCCGGCAAAATAAATGACGGACCATCCTATAGCTTCCACATAGGCCGATGATGCTCAACAATCATAAAACAAGTTACGAGCAGCATGATCACCTTCTTGATTTCAACTTGAGATTAGAACTCAAACTTGGATATCATGATTATTTGAACTTAAATGCAAAAGCGCTTGGCCCATCTCTTTACGCACTAACACGATCATAAGCCCTCGAAACAAATTGAAAAATCATCAGTAGCATCATTTAATTTGGAATCTTAGTTTCTAGGGTTCTTCGTGATTCAGGAAAATCAAACATGCTAGACCAAAAATAAATGCAATTAACAGGTCATCATCATTATTCCTTGTTAAAATCGAGCAATTTTCATGTTTACTTCATCTAATTTCATTGAGAAAGCGAAGATTATAGCATGGGTTGAAGAATCGAGAATCAAAAACGAAGAACATGGCTTCTAAAGTGTTCTTGAGTTTTTTAAATTCAAACTTTCAATATTTTATCAACACGTGTTTGATTCACAAACACAAAAAGCAAGCTTGTCCCAGTGGTTGCCAGCCGCGCCTTTAGTCCTTTGTACCCGTATGCCACGATGGTCATGGGTTGACTCTCCAAGACCATTTTTTTTTCAAACTTGTTATATTTTCTTCATTTTTCACAAACTTTCACTTTTTTAACCAATCAAAACTCCTCATTTTGAGGTGATTTTTATTACACTTGTCAATAAATACATATTTTATGATAGTGCAAAATTTTCAGAAAAACTTTCATCGATTATATTTTAATCGAGCCGAAACGGCGTTACGAGCACTTTCAAAACACCTTTAAAAGGTGAAATTTTCAAACTTTCGACTTGATTCTTTTCAAAACTTCTCATAAATGAATCCACATTTCAAAAACACTTTAAAATCATTTCTTCAAAACTTTCATCAAACTTATCTTTTTACCATGATCGATCCGATTTAAGATAAAAAGAATTCGTTTTCTTTGAATTTCTTAATCGATCATGGGTTCCCTCAGATGTAAGTCCCATCCTTTTATGCATATTCAATTTTCCTTGTACATACTCAGATCATCTTTGTTAATATTCAAACATAAACAAACTTCTTTCGTTTATTTTCATTCGTTTGTTTATACACGAATCCATTGGTTCTAGGAGAAAAGAAATTATTCAGATAAAACTTCTTTTTAAACCAATGGGCCTCCTGGTGTAAGTCATAACATTCTTTTATGTACATAATTATTTCTTTGTACATATCAAACTCTCTTGAGATACATACCAATTTTATACGGCACATATCTGAGATACTTTTTATACTCAATCTGAGACAAACGATCGTTTGTTTTCACTTCCTTGTATGTATACAAACCAACATTCTTTTATGTACATATATATTTTCTTTGTACATATTAAAATATTATACAAATCTTTATGCGGCATAATACGGAATACTTTTCCGCAGATAAAAATTCGATCGTTCGTTTTGTTTACGATACGTATATACAACTGAATACCATTGGTATTGAAGGAGCATTATTCACAATGAAGCTGCTTCGAACATTGGGCTCCCTATGGTGTAAGTCTGACCCTCCTACATGTACATCCATACGTACATAAACAACTCATTCGTGTACATACTTACTTCCTTGTACACAATTCAGACTTTATAAATAAACAAATTACGCTCGTTTAAACGTTCGTTTCCACGGACACTTGTTTATATTTCAAATCATAAACTCTTGTAAATAAACATCATGCATTGTTTATATTTCCTTCATAAACTCTTGTGAATACATATCACACACACTCACTTGTTTATAACTGTCTAATTATAACACAATTAGATCTAACCAATAGGTTCCCCAGGTTCATAGCCTCGGCTTGAGCTTTATACAAGATAATTCATCCAAGCATGAGTTTAGCCTCGCTTAGGCTTTATACAGATAACTCTCCCCACAGTCACCTCCTCTTAGGCTTCATATAAGAAAACTCATTCATCTGGTTAGCCTCCTTAGCTTCATAAGACAACACTCCCCTGTTGAGTTGACCTCCTCTTGGGCCGTTCAAAAGAACTCCTCGTTGAGTTTAGCCTTCTCTTGGGCATCATACAATGAAAGAGACCATGAAATCTCTTAAGCCTCTATTGGGCTTCAATACAAAGAATCACCAGCGTTAGGATAGAACCCTGATATAATTTCCGGTGAAAATATGCTTTTATTAAAGGATGGTTTCGGTGAAATCCTTTTAAGACAAACCATCCATACCACATAGCTTCCTCTTGAAGCCATACAAGGACCCTCGATGACCCTAAAATGCCTCCTCTTGGACTAACAATACAAGGACCATGGGCTTCTTAAAAGCATCCTTTAAACCAATCAATTTCTCCTAAATTTAGAGCGTTTATCATCTCTATGGAAGAAGTATCTCATCTATCTCATATACAATCAAAACTTTTCAAACTCTTTTCAAACAAAACATCTCTTAATTGTAAGTAGTAACGCTTGTACACTCAACAAAACACAATACTTACAGTTAAAGATTCAAACATCTTTTCAAAACATCTTTCTTAAACATGTGTAAGTGGTAACTTTGTACACTCAATAAAACACGTAACTTACGATGAAAGATTTTTATCAAATCAAACTTTTAAAAATGTATGTGATGAAATAGATTAGATACATTTTCATTAAATGACATTTGTCATCTCTTACTAACACCTGTTGCTTTCCACTAGCATAAGTTAGGAACTCGATTACTCGACTTTCTCAATATCCTTTTGAGAATACATAGGCCTAAAGTCTCATCGTTCTTGAGCAAATTTCCTCCCTCGGACAAACAAACCATAGATCACTGTAGATCAAGGCTACAAATGCTCGATTCCCACTAGGGGATATGTATGCGGAAAGATCAAAGATCTTTGCGAAACACAATAATAATAAACACTAGGATCCCACATAATTTATCATTCTTAAAATCCCAGGAGAAACTTTCCATCATAGCGATAGCAATTAAAACCTACAAACATATCAAACATATTCATATATAAAGCTATAGATAACTATATATATTTAGGTGCTCATCTATTCCCTTTATATAACAATCCCCACTCGAGAATCTCCCCAATGCGTTGCGTCTAGTTTGCTTATTAGTCATTCACAATATCAATATCAATTGAGGTATTACTGACTTTCCCCTTTTCATAATCGATAAATCATGTTTCTTGTGTTGAAAATAATAGCTTGATGCTCATGGCATCTTTATAAACAAATCAAAAGAGTAAATCATTTTGAGCCAAAGAATCACGATTCATATTCGATCCACATAATGGCGTCACCTTTTACTTAGCGACAATTGTGTTTCTCACAAATATTTATACTATATATCAATACTCCGAATCTCCTCCAACAAAATTAAGATCTATTTTTATAGTATATCTATTATTTTTACTTTCGACTTTCCAATACAATAAATTCAATTTCTTTCTATTCCCAATCTAATAGATTTTGGGAGTTGTATTTCATTTATTAACTATAAAAACTTAAATAAAAGATCAATCGATATATATTATTGATGTACGGAATAAAATATTTTACATTATCGAATATCATAATAATTAAATATAAATTTAAAATTAAAATTAAATTAAATAATTAAAATAAATCAACAATTATTATTCATTAACGGTATAAATTTTTTATATTATAAAAATATCAATATTATTCTCTTTTAAATAATTAATAGTCTTAATTTTTGTTGGATTTTATAAAATATAATTAAATAAATAAGAAAATAAAATAGATTATACAACAATAATCTATAATATTTAATATAAAGTCTAAATTTTGTTTTCAAATAATTTATTAATTTATATCATATTCTTAAAACAATATATGTCATCGTTATTTATGTTTTTAATAAAGTAGAATAATATAAAAAGTTGGAACAAAAGTAAGAGAAAGCCAAAAATCCTTTTAACCGAAACAAATTTATAGAAAGATAATCCAATTTGTTATTTACAAAATATGTCTTCAAAATATAGGAATTAAGTTAAACCTAATGTAGTTATTAACCGAAAATCTTAAGTAGTTAGAAAATCAACACAATTATTCCTATAAGTTTGTGGCTAGCGGAAGGAGATGTAAAATTGCATCCCTAAAATCTCTCTATAGGGGAGTGGGTTTTCGCCCCTACTCACTTCAACACTCCCCTTAAGTGTGACTACAGTATTCCCCTCAAACTTGCATGTTGAGACGAACATTTGTGAGAAACACACCACTTTCTCTCCTATCACCTTAAAGTTTTAGGGACAAAATGGTGTGTTTCTCACAAATATCCATACTATATATCAATACTCCGGAATCTCCCTCCAACAAAACTAAGATCTATTTTTATGGTATTATCTATTTTGCTTTCGACTTTCCAATACAATAAATTCAGTTTCTTTCTATTCCCAATCTAATAGATTTTGGGAGTTGTATTTCATTTATTGACTATAAAAACATAAATAAAAGATCAATCGATATATATTATTGATGTACGGAATAAAATATTTTACTTATCGAATATCATAATAATTCAAATATATTACTTTAATTAAATTTAAAATTAAATAATTAAAATAAATCAACAATTATTATTCATTAACGGTATAAATTTTTTTATATTATCAAAATATCAATATTATTCTCTTTTAAATAATTAATAGTCTTAATTTTTGTGTTGGATTTTATAAAAATATAATTAAATAGGATTATATAAAAATATAATTAAATAAATAAGATAAAATAGACGATACAACAACAATAATCTATAATATTTAATATAAAGTCTAAATTTTGTTTTCAAATAATTTATTAATTTATATCATATTCTTAATGATAATATGTGTCATCGTGCTTTATGTTTTAATAAAGTAGAATAATATAAAAAGTTGGAACAAAAGTAAAGAAAAGCATGCCAAAATCCTTTTAACGAGAAACAAATTTATAGAAAGATAATCAAATTTGTTATTTACAAAATATGTCTTTAATCAATTTATTATTTACAAAATGTCTTTAAAATATAGGAATTAAGTTAAACCTAATGTAGTTATTAACCGAAAATCTTAAGTAGTCAGAAAATCAACACAATTATTCCTATAAGTTTGTGGCTAGCGGAAGGAGATGTAAAATTGCATCCCTAAAATCTCTCTATAGGGGAGTGGGTTTTCCTTCTAACTAACACTCCCTAAGTGTGACTACAATATTCCCCTCAAACTTGCATCTGAGACGCTTACCCACGATCATGTTCAAGTTTGAACCGATCAACCCGGTCCCTTTCTCGAACGACCCGGTCCCTTTCTCGAACAACCCGGTCCCTTTCTCAAACCAGTATTGATATATAGTGTAGGAACATTTGTGAGAAACACACCACTTTCTCTGCTATCACCTTAAAGTTTTAGGGACAAAATGGTGTGATTCTCACAAATATCTATACTATATATCAATACTCCGGAATCTCCCTCCAACAAAATTAAGATCTATTTTTATATTATTATATATTTTACTTTCATTTCCAATACAATAAATTCAATTTCTTTCTATTCCCAATCTAATAGATTTTGGGAGTTGTATTTCATTTATTGACTATAAAAACTTAAATAAAAGATCAATCGATATATATTATTGATGTACGGAATAAAATATTTTACTTATCGAATATCATAATAATTCAAATATATTACTTTAATTAAATTTAAAATTAAAATTAAATAATTAAAATAAATCAACAATTATTATTCATTAACGGTATATATATTTTATATTATCAAAATATCAATATTATTCTCTTTTAAATAATTAATAGTCTTAATTTTGTGTTGGATTTTATAAAATATAATTAAATAGGGATTATATAAAAATATAATTAAATAAATAAGAAAATAGATGATACAACAACAATAATCTATTATATATTTAATATAAAGTCTAAATTTTGTTTTCAAATAATTTATTAATTTATATCATATTCTTAAGTGACAATATGTGTCATCGTGCTTTATGTTTTAATAAAGTAGAATAATATAAAAAAGTTGGAACAAAAGTAAGAGAAAGCACAAAATCCTTTTAACTTGAAACAAATTTATAGAAAGATAATCCAATATGTTATTTACAAAATATGTCTTCAAAATATAGGAATTAAGTTAAACCAAAGGTAGTTATTAACCGAAAATCTTAAGTAGTCAGAAAATCAACACAATTATTCCTATAAGTTTGTGGCTAGCGGAAGGAGATCCCTAAATCTCTCCATAGGGGAGTGGGTTTTCGCCCCTACTCACTTCAACACTCCCCCTTAAGTGTGACTACAATATTCCCCTCAAACTTGCAGGTGAGACGCTTACCCACTTTCTTTCCTATCACCTTAAAGTTTTAGGGACAAAATGGTGTGTTTCTCACAAATATCCATACTATATATCAATACTTCGGAATCTCCCTCCAACAAAATTAAGATCTATTTTTATGATTGTTATCTATTTTCGCACTCAGCTTTCCAATACAATAAATTCAGTTTCTTTCTATTCCCAATCTAATAGATTTTGGTAGTTGTATTTCAGTTATTGACTATAAAAACATAAATAAAAGATCAACGATATATATTATTGATGTACGGAATAAAATATTTTACTTATCGAATATCATAATAATTTAAATATATTACTTTAATTAAATTTAAAATTAAAATTAAATAATTAAAATAAATCAACAATTATTATTCATTAATGGTATAAATTTTTTTATATTATCAAATTATCAATATTATTCTCTTTTAAATAATTAATAGTCTTAATTTTTATGTTGGATTTTATAAAAATATAATTAAATAGGGATTATATAAAATATAATTAAATAAATAAGAAAAATAGATGATACAACAACAATAATCTATAATATTTTATATAAAGTCTAAATTTCATATGTGTCATACGTGCTTTATGTTTTTTAATAAAGTAGATTAATATAAAAAGTTGGAACAAAAGTAAAGAGAGCTGTACCAAAATCCTTTTAACGAGAAACAAATTTATAGAAAGATAATCCAATTTGTTATTTACAAAATATGTCTTCAAAATATAGGAATTAAGTTAAACCTAGTGTAGTTATTAACCGAAAATCTTAAGTAGTCAGAAAATCAACACAATTATTCCTATAAGTTTGTGGCTAGCGGAAGGAGATGTAAATTGCATCCTAAAATCTCTCTATAGGGAGTGGGTTTTCGCCCTACTCACTTCAACACTCCTAAGTGTGACTACAATATTCCCCTCAAACTTGCATGTGAGACGCTTACCCACGATCATGTTCAAGTTTGAACCGAACAACCCGGTCCCTTTCTCGAACAACCCGGTCCCTTTCTCGAACAACCCGGTCCCTTTCTCAAACCAGTATTGATATATAGTGTAGGAACATTTGTGAGAAACACACCACTTTCTCTCCTATCACACCACTTTCTCTCCTATCACCTTAAAATTTTAGGGACAAAATGGTGTGTTTCCCACAAATATACATACTATATATCAATACTCCGGAATCTCCCTCCAACAAAATTAAGATCTATTTTTATGACTGTTATTTATTTTCGCACTCAGCTTTCCAATATAATAAATTCACTTTCTTTCTATTCCCAATCTAATAGATTTTGGGAGTTGTATTTCATTTATGGACTATAAAAACATAAATAAAAGATCAATCGATATATATTATTGATGTACGGAATAAAATATTTTACTTATCGAATATCATAGTAATTCAAATATATTACTTTAATTATATTTAAAATTAAAATTAAATAATTAAAATAAATCAACAATTATTATTCATTAACGGTATCAATTTTTTTATATTATCAAAATATCAATATTATTCTCTTTTAAATAATTAATAGTCTTAATTTTTGTGTTGGATTTTATAAAGTATAATTAAATAGGGATTATATAAAAATATAATTAAATAAATAAGAAAATAGATGATACAACAAAAATAATCTATAATATTTAATATAAAGTCTAAATTTTTTTCAAATAATTTATTAATTTATATCATATTCTTAAGTGACAATATGTGTCAAATGCTTTATATTTTTTAATAAAGTAGAATAATATAAAAAGTTGGAACAAAAGTAAGAAAGCTATACCAAATCCTTTTAACCGAAACAAATTTATAGAAAGATAATCCAATTTGTTATTTACAAAATATGTCTTCAAAATATAGGAATTAAGTTAAACCTAATGTAGTTATTAAAGAAAATCTTAAGTAGTCGGAAAATAAACACAATTATTCCTATAAGTTTGTGGCTAGGAAGGAGATGTAAAATGCATCCTAAAATCTCTCTATGGGGAGTGGGTTTTCGCCCTACTTCACACTCCCTTAAGTGTGACTCTGATTCCCCTCAAACTTGCATGTTGGAGGCGAACATTTGTGAGAAACACACCACTTTCTCTCCTATCACCTTAAAGTTTTAGGGACAAAATGGTGTGTTTCTCACAAATATCCATACTATATATCAATACTGGAATCTCCCTCCAACAAAATTAAGATCTATTTTTATGGTATTATCTATTTCCGCTCTCGACTTTCCAATACAATAAATTGGTTTCTTTCTATTCCCAATCTAATAGATTTTGGGAGTTGTATTTCATTTATTGACTATAAAACATAAATAAAAGATCAATTGATATATATTATTGATATACGGAATAAAATATTTTACTTATCGAATATCATAATAATTCAAATATATTACTTTAATTAAATTTAAAATTAAAATTAAATGATTAAATAAATCAACAATTATTATTCATTAACGGTATAAATTTTTTATATTATCAAAATATCAATATTATTCTCTTTTAAATAATTAATAGTCTTAATTTTTGTGTTGGATTTTATAAAATATAATTAAATAGGGATTATATAAAAATATAATTAAATAAATAAGAAAATAGACGATACAACAAAAATAATCTATAATATTTAATATAAAGTCTAAATTTTGTTTTCAAATAATTTATTAATTTATATCATATTCTTAAATGACAATATGTGTCATCGTGCTTTATGTTTTAATAAAGTAATAATAGTAGAATAATATAAAAAAGTTGGAACAAAAGTAAGAGAAAGCATACCAAAATCCTTTTAACGAAACAAATTTATAGAAAGATAATCCAATTTGTTATTTACAAAATATGTCTTTAATATTTATTATTTACAAAATATGTCTTCAAATATAGGAATTAAGTTAAACCTAATGTAGTTATTAACGAAAATCTTAAGTAGTCGGAAAATCAACACAATTATTCCTATAAATTTGTGGCTAGCGGAAGGAGATGTAAAATTGCATCCCTAAAATCTCTATAGGGAGTGGGTTTTATACCACTCACTCAACTCCCATAAGTGTGACTACAATATTCCCCTCAAACTTGTATGTGAGGCAACTTACCACGATCATGTTCAAGTTTGAACGAACATGGTTCCCTTTCTCGAACGACCCGGTCCCTTTCTCGAACAACCAGGTCCCTTTCTCAAACCAGTATTGATATATAGTGTAGGAACATTTGTGAGAAACACACTACTTTCTCTCCTATCACCTTAAAGTTTTAGGGACAAAATGGTGTGATTCTCACAAATATCTATACTATATATCAATACTCCGGAATCTCCCTCCAACAAAATTAAGATCTACTTTTATGACTGTTATCTATTTTACTTTCGACTTTCCAATACAATAAATTCAATTTCTTTCTATTCCCAATCTAATAGATTTTGGGAGTTGTATTTCATTTATTGACTATAAAAACATAAATAAAAGATCAATCGATATATATTATTGATATACGAAATAAAATATTTTACTTATCGAATATCATAATAATTCAAATATATTACTTAAATTAAATTTAAAATTAAAATTGAATAATTAAAATAAATCAACAATTATTATTCATTAACGGTATAAATTTTTTTATATTATCAAAATATCAATATTATTCTCTTCTAAATAATTAATAGTGTTAATTTTTGTGTTGGATTTTATAAAAATATAATTAAATAGGATTATATAAAAATAATTAAATAAATAAGAGAAAATAGATGATACAACAAAAATAATCTATAATATTTAATATAAAGTCTAAATTTTGTTTCAAATAATTTATTAATTTATATCATATTCTTCGTGACAATATGTGTCATCGTGCTTTATATTTTTAATAAAGTAGAATAATATAAAAAGTTGGAACAAAAGTAAGAGAAAGCGTACAAAATCCTTTTAACGAGAAACAAATTTATAGAAAGATAATCCAATTTGTTATTTACAAATATGTCTTCAAAATAAAGGAATTAAGTTAAACCTAATGTAGTTATTAACGAAAATCTTAAGTATCGAAAATCAACACAATTATTCCTATAAGTTTGTGGCTAGCGGAAGGAGATGTAAAATTGCATCCCTAAAATCTCTCTATAGGGAGTGGGTTTTGCCCTACTCACTTCAACACTCCTAAGTGTGCCTCTGATATTCCCTCGAACTTGCATGTTAGAGCATTTGTGAGAAACACACCACTTTCTCTCTATCACCTTAAAGTTTTAGGGACAAAATGTTGTGTTTCTCACAAACTCTATATATCAATACTCGGAATCTCCCTCCAACAAAATTAAGATCTATTTTTATGGTGATATCTATTTTACTTCTCGACTTTCCAATACAATAAATTCAGTTTCTTTCTATTCCCAATCTAATAGATTTTGGGAGTTGTATTTCATTTATTGACTATAAAAACATAAATAAAAGATCAATGGATATATATTATTGATGTACGGAATAAAATATTTTACTTATCGAATATCATAATAATTCAAATATATTACTTTAGTTAAATTTAAAATTAAAATTAAATGATTAAAATAAATCAACAATTATTATTCATTAACGGTATAAATTTTTTTATATTATCAAAATATCAATATTATTCTCTTTTAAATAATTAATAGTCTTAATTTTTGTGTTGGATTTTATAAAATATAATTAAATAGGATTATATAAAAATATAATTAAATAAATAAGAAAATAGATGATACAACAACAATAATCTATAATATTTAATATAAAGTCTAAATTTTGTTTTCAAATAATTTATTAATTTATATCATATTCTTCGTGACAATATGTGTCATCGTGCTTTATATTTTTAATAAAGTAGAATAATAGTAGAGTAATATAAAAAGTTGGAACAAAAGTAAGAGAAACGTACCAATATCCTTTTAACGAAAACAAATTTATAGAAAGATAATCCAATTTGTTATTTACAAAATATGTCTTCAATCAATTTATTATTTACAAAATATGTCTTCAAATATAGGAATTAAGTTAAACCAAATGTATTTATTAAAGAAAATCTTAAGTAGTCGGAAAATCAACACAATTATTCCTATAAATTTGTGGCTAGCGGAAGGAGTAAAATTGCATCCCTAAAATCTCTCTATAGGGGTGGGTTTCGCCCCTACTTCTTCACACTCCCATAAGTGTGACTACAATATTCCTCAAACTTGTATGTGAGGCGCTTACCCGATCATGTTCAAGTTTGAACAATTCTTTCAGTCCCTTTCTCGACGACCGGTCCTTTCTCAACAACTTGGTCCCTTTCTCAAACCGGTATTGATATAGTGTAGGAACATTTGTAGAAACACACTTTCTCTCTATCACCTTAAAGTTTTAGGGACAAAATGGTGTGATTCTCACAAATATCTATACTATATATCAATACTCGAATCTCTCCAACAAAATTAAGATCTACTTTTATTTATTATCTATTTTACTTTTCGACTTTCCAATACAATAAATTCAATTTCTTTCTATTCCCAATCTAATAGATTTTGGGAGTTGTATTTCATTTATTGACTATAAAAACATAAATAAAATCAATCGATATATATTATTGATATACGGAATAAAATATTTTACTTATCGAATATCATAATAATTCAAATATATTACTTAAATTAAATTTAAAATTAAAATTGAATAATTAAAATAAATCAACAATTATTATTCATTAACGGTATAAATTTTTTATATTATCAAAATATCAATATTATTCTCTTCTAAATAATTAATAGTCTTAATTTTTTGTTGGATTTTATAAAATATAATTAAATAGGGATTATATAAAATATAATTAAATAAATAAGAAAATAGATGATACAACAAAAATAATCTATAATATTTAATATAAAGTCTAAATTTTGTTTTCAAATAATTTATTAATTTATATCATATTCTTAAATGACAATATGTGTCATCGTGCTTTATATTTTTAATAAAGTAGAATAATATAAAAAGTTGGAACAAAAGTAAGAGAAAGCATACCAAAATCCTTTTAACGAAACAAATTTATAGAAAGATAATCCAATTTGTTATTTACAAAATATGTCTTCAAAATAAAGGAATTAAGTTAAACCTAATGTAGTTATTAACCGAAAATCTTAAGTAGTCTGAAAATCAACACAATTATTCCTATAAGTTTGTGGCTAGCGGAAGGAGATGTAAAATTGCATCCCTAAAATCTCTCTATAGGGAGTGGGTTTTGCCCTACTCATTCAACCTCCCCTAAGTGTGCCTACAGTATTCCCCTCGAACTTGCATGTTGAGCAGACATTTGTGAGAAACACACCACTTTCTCTCCTATCACCTTAAAGTTTTAGGGACAAAATGGTGTGTTTCTCACAAATATCCATACTATATATCAATACTCTGGAATCTCCCTCCAACAAAATTAAGATCTATTTTATATGTGATATCTATTTTAGCTCTCTTTTCCAATACAATAAATTCGGTTTCTTTCTATTCCCAATCTAATAGATTTTGGGAGTTGTATTTCATTTATTGACTATAAAACATAAATAAAAGATCAATTGATATATATTATTGATATACGGAATAAAATATTTTACTTATCGAATATCATAATAATTCAAATATATTACTTTATTAAATTTAAAATTAAAATTAAATAATTAAAATAAATCAACAATTATTATTCATTAACGGTATAAATTTTTTATATTATCAAAATATCAATATTATTCTCTTTTAAATAATTAATAGTCTTAATTTTTGTGTTGGATTTTATAAAAATATAATTAAATCGGATTATATAAAAATATAATTAAATAAATAAGAAAATAGACGATACAACAACAATAATCTATAATATTTAATATAAAGTCTAAATTTTGTTTTCAAATAATTTATTAATTTATATCATATTCTTCGTGACAATATGTGTCATCGTGCTTTATGTTTTAATAAAGTAGAATAATAGTAGAATAATATAAAAAGTTGGAACAAAAGTAAGAGAAACTGTACCAATATCCTTTTAACGAAAACAAATTTATAGAAAGATAATCAATTTATTATTTACAAAATATGTCTTTAATCAATTTGTTATTTACAAAATATGTCTTCAAAATAGGAATTAAGTTAAACCTAATGTAATTATAAAGAAAATCTTAAGTAGTCGGAAAATCAACACAATTATTCCTATAAATTTGTGGCTAGCGGAAGGAGATGTAAATTGCATCCCAAAATCTCTCTATAGGGAGTGGGTTTTCGCCCCTACTCACTTCAACCTCCCCTTAAGTGTGACTATTATTCCCTCAAACTTGCATGTGAGAGCGAACATTTGTGAGAAACACACCACTTTCTCACCTATCACCTTAAAGTTTTAGGGACTAAATGGTGTGTTTCTCACAAATATATACTATATATCAATACTCAGGAATCTCCCTCAACAAAATTAAGATCTATTTTTATATTTATTATCTATTTTGCTTTTCATTTTCCAATACAATAAATTCAATTTCTTTCTATTCCCAATCAAAAGATTTTGGGAGTTGTATTTCATTTATTGACTATAAAAAAATAAATAAAAGATCAATCGATATATATTATTGATATGCGGAATAAAATATTTTACTTATCGAATATCATAATAATTCAAATATATTACTTTAATTAAATTTAAAATTAAAATTAAATAATTAAAATAAATCAATTATTATTATTAATTATAAATTTTTATATTATCAAAATATAATATTATTCTAAATAATTAATAGTTTTTTTTGTTTGATTTTATAAAAATATAATTAAATAGGGATTATATAAAATATAATTAAATAAATAAGAAAATAGATGATACAACAACAATAATCTATAATATTTAATATAAAGTCTAAATTTTGTTTTCAAATAATTTATTAATTTATATCATATTCTTCGTGACAATATGTGTCATCGTGCTTTATGTTTTAATAAAGTAGAATAATATAAAAGAAAGTTGGAACAAAAGTAAGAGAAAGCTATACAAAATCCTTTTAACGACAATTACAATCCTTTTAACGAAACAAATTTATAGAAAGATAATCAATTTGTTATTTACAAAATGATCTTCAAAATATAGGAATTAAGTTAAACCTAATGTAGTTATTAAGAAAATCTTAAGTAGTCGAAAATCAACACAATTATTCCTATAAGTTTGTGGCTAGCGGAAGAGATGTAAAATTGCATCCCTAAAATCTCTCTATAGGGGAGTGGGTTTTGCCCCTACTCACTTCAACACTCCTTAAGTGTACCCTCACAGTATCCCTCGAACTTGCATGTTGAGGCGAACATTTGTGAGAAACACACCACTTTCTCTCCTATCACCTTAAAGTTTTAGGGACAAAATGGTGTGTTTCTCACAAATATCCATACTATATATCAATACTCAGAATCTCCCTCAACAAAATTAAGATCTATTTTTATGGTGATATCTATTTTACGCTCTCGCTTTCCAATACAATAAATTCGGTTTCTTTCTATTCCCAATCTAATAGATTTTGGGAGTTGTATTTCATTTATTGACTATAAAAACATAAATAAAAGATCAATTGATATATATTATTGATATACGGAATAAAATATTTTACTTATCGAATATCATAATAATTCAAATATATTACTTTAATTAAATTTAAAATTAAAATTAAATAATTAAAATAAATCAACAATTATTATTCATTAACGGTATAAATTTTTTATATTATCAAAATATCAATATTCTCTTTTAAATAATTAATAGTCTTAATTTTTGTGTTGGATTTTATAAAAATATTAAATCTGGATTATATAAAAATATAATTAAATAAATAAGAAAATAGATGATACAACAACAATAATCTATAATATTTAATATAAAGTCTAAATTTTGTTTTCAAATAATTTATTAATTTATATCATATTCTTACGTGACAATATGTGTCATCGTGCTTTATGTTTTTAATAAAGTAGAATAATAGTAGAATAATATAAAAGTTGGAACAAAAGTAAGAGAAAGCGTACCAATATCCTTTTAACGAGAAACAAATTTATAGAAAGATAATCCAATTTGTTATTTACAAAATATGTCTTTAATCCAATTTGTTATTTACAAAATATGTCTTCAAAATATAGGAATTAAGTTAAACCTAATGTATTATTAACGAAAATCTTAAGTAGTCGGAAAATCAACACAATTATTCCTATAAATTTGTGGCTAGCGGAAGGAGATGTAAATTGCATCCCTAAAATCTCTCTATAGAGTGGGTTTTACTTCTCACTTCAACACTCCCTTAAGTGTGACTACAATATTCCCTCAAACTTGCATGTAGAGGCGAACATTTGTAGAAACACACCACTTTCTCTCCTATCACCTTAAAGTTTTAGGGACAAATGGTGTTTCTCACAAATATCTACTATATATCAATACTCGGAATCTCCCTCCAACAAAATTAAGATCTATTTTTATATTTATTATCTATTTTACTTTTCCTTTCCAATACAATAAATTCAATTTCTTTCTATTCCCAATCTAATAGATTTTGGGGTTGTATTTCATTTATTGACTATAAAAACATAAATAAAAGATCAATCGATATATATTATTGATATACGGAATAAAATATTTTACTTATCGAATATCATAATAATTCAAATATATTACTTTAATTAAATTTAAAATTAAAATTAAATAATTAAAATAAATCAACAATTATTATTAACGGTATAAATTTTTTATATTATCAAAATATAAATATTATTCTCTTTTAAATAATTAATAGTCTTAATTTTTGTGTTGGATTTTATAAAATATAATTAAATAGGGATTATATAAAAATATAATTAAATAAATAAGAGAAAATAGATGATACAACAATAATCTATAATATTTAATATAAAGTCTAAATTTTGTTTTCAAATAATTTATTAATTTATATCATATTCTTAATGACAATATGTGTCATCGTGCTTTATGTTTTTAATAAAGTAGAATAATATAAAAAGTTGGAACAAAAGTAAGAGAGAAAGCATGCCAAAATCCTTTTAACGAAACAATTACAATCCTTTTAACGAAAACAAATTTATAGAAAGATAATCCAATTTGTTATGTACAAAATATATCTTCAAAATATAGGAATTAAGTTAAACCTAATGTAGTTATTAACCGAAAATCTTAAGTAGTCGAAAATCAACACAATTATTCCTATAAGTTTGTGGCTAGCGGAAGAGATGTAAAATTGCATCCCTAAAATCTCTCTATAGGGAGTGGTTTTACTTCTAACCAACCTCCCCTTAAGCGTGACTACAATATTCCTCGAACTTGCATGTGGGGCGCTTATCACGATCATGTTCAAGTTGAACGAAACAACTTCGTCGCTTTCGAACGACCGGTCCCTTCTCGAACAACCGGTCCTTTCTCAAACCGTTATTGATATATAGTGTAGGAACATTTGTGAGAAACACACCACTTTCTCTCTATCACCTTAAAGTTTTAGGGACAAAATGGTGTGATTCTCACAAATATCCTATATATCAATACTCGAATCTCCTCCAACAAAATTAAGATCTATTTTTATGATTATCTATTTTATACTCAGCTTTCCAATACAATAAATTCAATTTCTTTCTATTCCCAATCTAATAGATTTTGGGGTTGTATTTCATTTATTGACTATAAAAACTTAAATAAAAGATCAATCGATATATATTATTATTATATACGAATAAAATATTTTACTTATCGAATATCATAATAATTCAAATATATTACTTTAATTAAATTTAAAATTAAAATTAAATAATTAAAATAAATCAACAATTATTATTCATTAATTATATAATTTTTTATATTATAAAAATATCAATATTATTCTCTTTTAAATAATTAATAGTCTTAATTTTTGTGTTGGATTTTATAAAATATAATTAAATAGGGATTATATAAAAATATAATTAAATAAATAAGAAAATAGATGATACAACAACAATAATCTATAATATTTAATATAAAGTCTAAATATTGTTTTCAAATAATTTATTAATTTATATCATATTCTTGTGACAATATGTGTCATCATGCTTATTTTTTTTAATAAAGTAGAATAATATAAAAGAAGTTGGAACAAAAGTAAGAAACTGTGCAAAAATTCTTTTAACCAGAAACAAATTTATAGAAAGATAATCAATTTGTTATTATTTACAAAATATGTCTTCAAAATATAGGAATTAAGTTAAACCAAATGTAGTTATTAACCGAAAATCTTAAGTAGTCAGAAAATCAACACAATTATTCCTATAAGTTTGTGGCTAGGGGAACGAGATGTAAAATTGCATCACTAAAATCTCTCTATAGGGAGTGGGTTTTACTTCTACTCACTTCACACTCATAAGTGTGACTACAGTATTCCCCTCAAACTTGCATGTTAAGAGGAACATTTGTGAGAAACACACCACTTTCTCTTCTATCACCTTAAAGTTTTAGGGACAAAATAGTGTGATTCTCACAAATATCCATACTATATATCAATACTCCGGAATCTCCCTCCAACAAAATTAAGATCTATTTTTTATGGTATTTTACTTTTCGCTTTCCAATACAATAAATTCAATTTCTTTCTATTCCCAATCTAATAGATTTTGGGAGTTGTATTTCATTTATTGACTATAAAAACATAAATAAAAGATCAATCGATATATATTATTGATGTACGGAATAAAATATTTTACTTATCGAATATCATAATAATTCAAATATATTACTTTAATTAAATTTAAAATTAAAATTAAATAATTAAAATAAATCAACAATTATTATTCATTAACGGTATAAAATTTTTTATATTAACAAAATATCAATATTATTCTCTTTTAAATAATTAATAGTCTTAATTTTTGTGTTGGATTTTAAAAAAATATAATTAAATAGGTATTATATAAAAAATAACTAAATAAATAAGAAAAAATAGATGATACAACAACAATAATCTATAATATTTAATATAAAAGTTTTATTAATTTATATCATATTCTTACGTGACTATATGTGTCATCGTGCTTTATGTTTTTTAAAGTAGAATAATATAAAAAGTTGGAACAAAAGTAAGAGAACTGTACCAACCAGAAACAAATTTATAGAATGATAAACCAATTTGTTATTTACAAAATATGTCTTCAAAATATATGAATTAAGTTAAACCTAATGTAGTTATTAACGAAAATCTTAAGTAGTTAAAAATCAACACAATTATTCCTATAAGTTTGTGGTTAGCGGAAAGAGATGTAATATTGCATCCCTAAAATCTCTATAGGGAGTGAGTTTTCGCACCTACTTACAAATGTGTGTTTCAACACACCCCTTAAATGTGACTCTAATATTCCTCAAACTTGCATGTGAGGCAACACACGATCATGTTCAAGTTTGAAAGACAACCCGGTCCCTATCTCGAACAGTATTGATATATAGTGTTTTCCACTTTCTCTATCACCTTAAAATTTTAGGGACAAAATGGTGTGTTTCTCACAAATATTCCACTATATCAATACTCGAATCTCCTCAAAAAAATTAATATTTTATTTATTATCTATTTTGATTTCTTTCTATTCCCAATCTAGATTTTTTGAGGATTTCATTTATTGACTATATAAACTTAAATAAAAGATCAATCAATATATATTATTGATGTACGGAATAAAATATTTTACTTATCAATATCATAATAATTCAAATATATTATTTTAATTAAATTTAAAATTAAAATTAAATAATTAAAATAAATCAACAATTATTATTCATTAACGGTATAAATTTTTATCAATATTATTCTCTTTTAAATAATTAATAGTCTTAATATTTGTGTTGGATTTTATAAAATATAATTAAATAGGGATTATATAAAAATATAATTAAATAAATAAGAAAATAGATGATACAATAATCTATAATATTTAATATAAAGTCTAAATTTTGTTTTCAAATAATTTATTAATTTATATCATATTCTTAAATGACAATATGTGTCATCGTGCTTTATGTTTTTTAATAAAGTAGAATAATATAAAAGAAGTTGGAACAAAAGTAAGAGAAAGCGTACCAAATCCTTTTAACGAGAAACAAATTTATAGAAAGATAATCCAATTTGTTATTTACAAAATATGTCTTCAAAATATAGGAATTAAGTTAAACCTAATGTAGTTATTAAAGAAAATCTTAAGTAGTCGGAAAATCAACACAATTATTCCTATAAGTTTGTGGCTAGCGGAAGGACATGTAAAATTGCATCCTAAAATCTCTCTATAGGGAGTGGGTTTTACGCCCCTACTACTTCAACACACCCTTAAGTGTGACTACAATATTCCCTCAAACTTGCATGTGAGGCGCTTACCACGATCATGTTCAAGTTTGAACCAATCTTGTCCCTTTCTCACGACCGGTCCTTTCTCGAACAGTATTGATATATAGTGTAGGAACATTTGTGAGAAACACACCACTTTATCTCCTATCACCTTAAAGTTTTAGGACAAAATGTGTTCTCTTATCCAACTATATATAATATCGAAATCTCCCTCAACAAAATTAAGATCTATTTTTATGGTATTATCTATTTTCACACTCACTTTCCAATACAATAAATTCGGTTTCTTTCTATTCCCAATCTAATATATTTTGGAGTTGTATTTCATTTATTGACTATAAAAACATAAATAAAGATCAATCGATATATATTATTGATGTACGGAATAAAATATATTACTTTGAATATCATAATAATTCAAATATATTACTTTAATTAAATTTAAAATTAATATTAAATAATTAAAATAAATCAACAAATATTATATGGTATAAATTTTTTTTATATTATCAAAATATCAATATTATTCTCTTTTAAATAATTAATAGTCTTAATTTTTGTGTTGGATTTTATAAAAATATAATTAAATAGGGATTATATAAAATATAATTAAATAAATAAATAAATAGAAAATACATAACAATAATCTATAATATTTAATATAAAGTCTAAATTTCATATGTATCATAATGCTTTATGTTTTTAATAAAGTAGAATAATATAAAAAGAAGTTGGAACAAAATCGGAAAGCATACCAAAATCCTTTTAACGGAAAACTAATTTATAGAAAGATAATCCAATTGGTTATTTACAAAATATGTCTTCAAAATATAGGAATTAAGTTAAACCTAATGTAGTTATTAAGAAAATCTTAAGTATTCGGAAAATCAACACAATTATTCCTATAAGTTTGTGGCTAGCGGAAGGAGATGTAAAATGCATCCTAAAATCTCTCTATAGAAGTGGGTTTTCGCTATTCACTTCAACCTCCTTAAGTGTGACTACAATATTCCCTCAAACTTGCATGTGAGCGCTTACCACGATCATGTTCAAGTTTGAACAACTTTCAGTCCCTTTCTCGAACGACCGGTCCTTTCTCAAACAGTATTGATTTATAGTGTAGGAACATTTGTAGAAACACACCACTTTCTCTTATCACCTTAAAGTTTTAGGGACAAAATGGTGTGTTTCTCACAAATATCCATACTATATATCAATACTCAGAATCTCCCTCCAACAAAATTAAGATCTATTTTATGACTCTTATCTATTTACCTTTTCGACTTTCCAATACAATAAATTCAATTTCTTTCTATTCCCAATCTAATAGATTTTGGGAGTTGTATTTCATTTATTGACTATAAAAACTTAAATAAAAATCAATCGATATATATTATTGATATACGGAATAAAATATTTTACTTATCGAATATCATAATAATTCAAATATATTACTTTAATTTAATTTAAAATTAAAATTAAATAATTAAAATAAATCCACAATTATTATTCATTAACGATAAATTTTTTATATATAAGAATATCAATATTATTCTCTTTTAAATAATTAATAGTCTTAATTTTTGTGTTGGATTTTATAAAATATAATTAAATAGGGATTATATAAAATATAATTAAATAAATAAGAAAATAGATGATACAACAACAATAATCTTTAATATTTAATATAAAGTCTAAATTTTGTTTTCAAATAATTTATTAATTTATATCATATTCTTAAATGACAATATGTGTCATCGTGCTTTATGTTTTTAATAAAGTAGAATAATATAAAAAGTTGGAACAAAAGAAAGAATGCAAAAATCCTTTTAACGAGAAACAAATTTATAGAAAGATAATCAATTTGTTATTTACAAAATATGTCTTCAAAATATAGGAATTAAGTTAAACCTAATGTAGTTATTAACAAAATCTTAAGTAGTCGGAAAATCAACACAATTATTCCTATAAGTTTGTGCTAGCAGAAGGAGATGTAAAATTGCATCCTAAAATCTCTCTATAGGAGTGGGTTTCGCCTACTATTCAACGCTCCATAAGTGTGACTCAATATTCCCTCAAACTTGCATGTTGGAGCGAACATTTGTGAAACACAACTTTTCTCTATCACCTTAAAGTTTTAGGGACAAAATGGTGTGTTTCTCACAAATACCCATACTATATCAATACTCGAATCTCCTCAACAAAATTAAGATCTATTTTTATGATTTGTTATCTATTTTCCTTTCGACTTTCCAATACAATAAATTCGATTTCTTTCTATTCCCAATCTAATAACTTTGGGAGTTGTATTTCATTTATTGACTATAAAAACATAAATAAAGATCAATCGATATATATTATTGATGTACGGAATAAAATATTTTACTTATCGAATATCATAATAATTCAAATATATTACTTTAATTAAATTTAAAATTAAAATTAAATAATTAAAATAAATCAACAATTATTATTCATTAACGGTATAAATTTTTTATATTATCAAAATATCAATATTATTCTCTTTTAAACAATTAATAGTCTTAATTTTTGTGTTGGATTTTATAAAATATAATTAAATAGGGATTATATAAAATATAATTAACTAAATAAGAAAATAGATATGATACAACAACAATAATTTCAAATAATTTATTAATTTATATCATATTCTTCGTGACAATATGTGTCATCGTGCCTTATGTTTTTAATAAAGTAGAATAATATAAAAAGTTGGAACAAAAGTAAGAAAGCGTACAAAATCCTTTTAAGGAAACAAATTTATAGAAAGATAATCAATTTATTATTTACAAAATATGTCTTCAAAATATAGGAATTAAGTTAAACCTAATGTAGTTATTAACGAAAATCTTAAGTAGTGAGAAAATCAACACAATTATTCCTATAAGTTTGTGGCTAGCGGAAGGAGATGTAAATTGCATCCTAAAATCTCTCATAGGAGTGGGTTTTACTTCTTTCACTTCTTACTCCTTAAGTGTGACTATGATATTCCCTCAAACTTGCATGTTAGAGGCGACATTTGTAGAAACACACCACTTTCTCTCCTATCACCTTAAAGTTTTAGGGACAAAATGATGTGTTTCTCACAAATATCCACACTATATATCAATACTCGGAATCTCCCTCCAACAAAATTAAGATCTATTTTTATGGTATTATCTATTTTCCCTTATTTAATACAATAAATTGGTTTCTTTCTATTCCCAATCTAATAGATTTTGGAGTTGTATTTCATTTATTGACTATAAAAACATAAATAAAAGATCAATCGATATATATTGATGTATGAATAAAAATATTTTATATCGAATATCATAATAATTCAAATATATTACTTTAATTAAATTTAAAATTAAAATTAAATAATTAAAATAAATCAACAATTATTATTCATTAATGGTATAAATTTTTTATATTATCAAAATATCAATATTATTCTCTTTTAAATAATTAATAGTCTTAATTTTTGTGTTGGATTTTATAAAATATAATTAAATATGGATTATATAAAAATATAATTAAATAAATAAGAAAATAAATGATACAACAACAATAATCTATAATATTTAATATAAAGTCTAAATTTTGTTTTCAAATAATTTATTAATTTATATCATATTCTTATTGACAATATGTGTCCTTTATATTTTTAATAAAGTAGAATAATATAAAAAGTTGGAACAAAAGTAAAGCTGTACAAAATCCTTTTAACGAAACAAATTTATAGAAAGATAATCCAATTTATTATTTACAAATATGTCTTCAAAATATAGGAATTAAGTTAAACCTAATGTAGTTATTAACGAAAATCTTAAGTAGTCGAGAAAATCAACACAATTATTCCTATAAGTTTGTGGCTAGCGGAAGGACATGTAAAATTGCATCCCTAAAATCTCTATAGGGAGTGGGTTTTCGCCCCTACTCACTTCAACACTACCTTAAGTGTGACTACAATATTCCCTCAAACTTGCATGTGAGGCGCTTACCACGATCATGTTCAAGTTTGAACAGAATTTCGGTCCTTTCTCGAACGACCGGTCCTTTTCTCAAACCGGTATTGATATATAGTGTAGGAACATTTGTGAGAAACACCACTTTATCTCCTATCACCTTAAAGTTTAGGGACAAAATGGTGTGTTTCTCACAATATCATACTATATATCAATACTCGAAATCTCCTCAACAAAAAAGATCTATTTTTATGGTATTATCTATTTTACTTTCGACTTTCAATACAATAAATTCAGTTTCTTTCTATTCCCAATCTAATATATTTTGGGAGTTGTATTTCATTTATTGACTATAAAAACATAAATAAAAGATCAATCGATATATATTATTGATGTACGGAATAAAATATATTACTTTTCGAATATCATAATAATTCAAATATATTACTTTAATTAAATTTAAAATTAATATTAAATAATTAAAATAAATCAACAAATATTATACATTAACGGTATAAATTTTTTTTATATTATCAAAATATCAATATTATTCTCTTTTAAATAATTAATAGTCTTAATTTTTGTGTTGGATTTTATAAAAATATAATTAAATAGGGATTATATAAAAATATAATTAAATAGATAAGAGAAAATTGATACAACAACAATAATCTATAATATTTAATATAAAGTCTAAATTTCATATGTATCATAGTGCTTTATGTTTTTTTTTTAATAAAGTAGAATAATATAAAAGAAGTTGGAACAAAGTAAGAGAAAATCCTTTTAACCGAAACTAATTTATAGAAAGATAATCAATTTGTTATTTACAAAATATGTCTTCAAAATATAGAAATTAAGTTAAACCTAATGTAGTTATTAACCGAAAATCTTAAGTAGTCAGAAAATCAACACAATTATTCCTATAAGTTTGTGGCTAGCGGAAGGAGATGTAAAATTGCATCCCTAAAATCTCTCTATAGGGGAGTGGGTTTTCTTCCCTATTCACTTTAACCTCATAAGTGTGACTACAATATTCCCCTCAAACTTGCATGAGGCGCTTACCACGATCATGTTCAAGTTTGACAGACTCTTTGAGTCCCTTTCTCCAATGACAGGACCTTTCTCAAACCAGTATTGATTTATAGTGTAGGAACATTTGTGAGAAACACACCACTTTCTCTCCTATCACCTTAAAGTTTTAGGGACAAAATGGTGTGTTTCTCACAAATATCCATACTATATATCAATACTCGAAATCTCCCTCAACAAAATTAAGATCTATTTTATGACTCTTATCTATTTTACTTTCAGCTTTCCAATACAATAAATTCAATTTCTTTCTATTCCCAATCTAATAGATTTTGGGAGTTGTATTTCATTTATTGACTATAAAAACTTAAATAAAGATCAATCGATATATATATTATTGATATACGGAATAAAATATTTTACTTATCGAATATCATAATAATTCAAATATATTACTTTAATTAAATTTAAAATTAAAATTAAATAATTAAAATAAATCAACAATTATTATTCATTAACGGTATAAATTTTTTATATTATAAAATATCAATATTATTCTCTTTTAAATAATTAATAGTCTTAATTTTGTGTTGGATTTTATAAAAATATAATTAAATAGGGATTATATAAAAATATAATTAAATAAATAAGAAAATAGATGATACAACAACAATAATATTTAATATTTAATATAAAGTCTAAATTTTGTTTTCAAATAATTTATTAATTTATATCATATTCTTAGTGACAATATGTGTCATCGTGCTTTATGTTTTTTTAATAAAGTAGAATAATATAAAAGAAGTTGGAACAAAGAAAGAAAGCTGTACCAAATCCTTTTAACGAGAAACAAATTTATAGAAAGATAATCCAATTTATTATTTACAAAATATGTCTTCAAAATATAGGAATTAAGTTAAACCTAATGTAGTTATTAACGAAAATCTTAAGTAGTCGAGAAAATCAACACAATTATTCCTATAAGTTTGTGGCTAGCGGAAGGAGATGTAAAATTGCATCCCTAAAATCTCTCTATAGGAGTGGTTTTCGCCCTACTCAGCTAACACTCCCATAAGTGTGACTCTGATATTCCCTCAAACTTGCATGTTAGAGGCAGAACATTTGTGAGAAACACAACACTTTCTCTCCTATCACCTTAAAGTTTTAGGGACAAAATGGTGTGTTTCTCACAAATACCCATACTATATCAATACTACGGAATCTCCCTCCAACAAAATTAAGATCTATTTTTATGGTATTATCTATTTTACTTTTCGACTTTCCAATACAATAAATTCAGTTTCTTTCTATTCCCAATCTAATAACTTTGGGAGTTGTATTTCATTTATTGACTATAAAAACATAAATAAAAGATCAATCGATATATATTATTGATGTACGGAATAAAATATTTTACTTATCGAATATCATAATAATTCAAATATACTTTAATTAAATTTAAAATTAAAATTAAATAATTAAAATAAATCAACAATTATTATTCATTAACGGTATAAATTTTTTTATATTATCAAAATATCAATATTATTCTCTTTTAAATAATTAATAGTCTTAATTTTTGTGTTGGATTTTATAAAAATATAATTAAATAGGGATTATATAAAAATATAATTAACTAAATAAGAAAATAGATGATACAACAACAATAATTTCAAATACTTTATTAATTTATATCATATTCTTGTGACAATATGTGTCATCGTGCCTTATATTTTTTTTAATAAAGTAGAATAATATAAAAAAATTGGAACAAAAGTAAGAGAAAGCGTACCAAAATCCTTTTAACGAGAAACAAATTTATAGAAAGATAATCCAATTTGTTATTTACAAAATATGTCTTCAAAATATAGGAATTAAGTTAAACCTAATGTAGTTAATGCAAAAATCTTAAGTAGTCGAAAAATCAACACAATTATTCCTATAAGTTTGTGGCTAGCGGAAGAGATGTAAAATTGCATCCCTAAAATCTCTATAGGGAGTGGTTTCGCACCTACTCTTCACACTCATAAGTGTGACTACAATATTCCCTCAAACTTGCATGTTGAGGGCGAACATTTGTAGAAACACACACTTTCTCTCCTATCACCTTAAAGTTTTAGGGACAAAATGATGTGTTTCTCACAAATATCCACTATATATCAATACTCAAAATCTCCTCAACAAAATTAAGATCTATTTTTTATTTTATTTATCTATGCCCTTTCGACTTTAATACAATAAATTCATTTCTTTCTATTCCCAATCTAATAGATTTTGGGAGTTGTATTTCATTTATTGACTATAAAAACATAAATAAAAGATCAATCGATATATATTATTGATGTACGGAATAAAATATTTTACTTATCGAATATCATAATAATTCAAATATATTACTTTAATTAAATTTAAAATTAAAATTAAATAATTAAAATAAATCAACAATTATTATTCATTAAGGTATAAATTTTTTATATTATCAAAATATCAATATTATTCTCTTTTAAATAATTAATAGTCTTAATTTTTGTGTAGGATTTTATAAAAATATAATTAAATATGGATTATATAAAATATAATTAAATAAATAAAAAATAAATAATGATACAACAATAATCTATAATATTTAATATAAAGTCTAAATTTTGTTTTCAAATAATGTATTAATTTATATCATATTCTTGACAATATGTGTCATCCTTATATTTTTTAATAAAGTAGAATAATATAAAAAGAAGTTGGAACAAAACTAAAGAGAAACTGTACCAAAATCCTTTTAACCAGAAACAAATTTATAGAATAATAATTTGTTATTTACAAAATATGTCTTCAAAATATAGGAATTAAGTTAAACCTAATGTAGTTATTAACGAAAATCTTAAGTAGTCGGAAAATCAACACAATTATTCCTATAAGTTTGTGGCTAGCGGAAGGAGATGTAAATGGCATCCCTAAATCTCTCTATAGGGGAGTGGGTTTCGCTTACTCACTTCACACTCCCCAAGTGTGACTCAATATTCCTCAAACTTGCATGTGACGCTTACCCGATCATGTTCAAGTGTGAACCTAACAACCGGTCCCTTTCTAAACGACCGGTCCTTTCTAGAACAACCGGTCCCTTTCTCAAACCAGTATTGATATAGTGTAGGAACATTTGTGAGAAACACCACTTTCTCTCTATCACCTTAAAGTTTTAGGGACAAAATGGTGTGTTTCTCACAATATCTCTATATATATCAATACTCCGAATCTCCTCCAACAAAATTAAGATCTATTTTATGGTATTATCTATTTTATCAGCTTTCCAATACAATAAATTCAATTTCTTTCTATTCCCAATCTAATAGATTTTGGGAGTTGTATTTCATTTATTATAAAAACTTAAATAAAAGATCAATCGATATATATTATTGATGTACGGAATAAAATATTTTACGTATCGAATATCATAATAATTCAAATATATTACTTTAATTAAATTTAAAATTAAAATTAAATAATTAAAATAAATCAACAATTATTATTCATTAACGGTATAATAATTTTATATTATAAAAATATCAATATTATTCTCTTTTAAATAATTAATAGTCTTAATTTTTGTGTTGGATTTTATAAAATATAATTAAATAGGGATTATATAAAAATATAATTAAATAAATAAGAAAATAGATGATACAACAACAATAATCTATAATATTTAATATAAAGTCTAAATTTTGTTTTCAAATAATTTATTAATTTATATCATATTCTTCGTGACAATATGTGTATGATGATTCTTTATATTTTTAATAAAGTAGAATAATATAAAAAGTTGGAACAAAACTAAGAGAAACATACAAAATCCTTTTAACGAAACAAATTTATAGAAAGATAATCCAATTTGTTATTTACAAATATGTCTTCAAAATATAGGAATTAAGTTAAACCTAATGTAGTTATTAACGAAAATCTTAAGTAGAGGAAAATCAACACAATTATTCCTATATGTTTGTGGCTAAGCGGAAGAGATAAATTGCATCCATAAAATCTCTATAGGGAGTGGGTTTTTCCATTATACTCCCCACTAAGTGTGACTACAATATTCCCTCAAACTTGCATGTGACGCTTACCCGATCATGTTCAAGTGTGAACGAACAACCGGTCCCTTTCGACGACCGGTCCCTTTCTCGAACAACCCGGTCCCTTTCTCAAAGTATTGATATATAGTATAGACATTTGTGAGAAACACACCACTTTCTCTCCTATCACCTTAAAGTTTTAGGGACAAAATGGTGTGTTTCTCACAAATATCCATACTATATATCAATACTCGAATCTCCTCCAACAAAATTAAGATCTATTTTATAACTCTTATCTATTTTACTTTTCGACTTTCCATACATAAATTCAATTTCTTCCTATTCCCAATCTAATAGATTTTGGGAGTTGTATTTCATTTATTGACTATAAAACTTAAATAAAAGATCAATCGATATATTATTGATATACGGAATAAAATATTTTACTTATCGAATATCATAATAATTCAAATATATTACTTTAATTTAATTTAAAATTAAAATTAAATAATTAAAATAAATCAACAATTATTATTCATTAACGGTATAAATTTTTTTATATTATAATAATATCAATATTATTCTCTTTTAAATAATTAATAGTCTTAATTTTGTGTTGGATTTTATAAAAATATAATTAAATAGGGATTATATAAAATATAATTAAATAAATAAGAGAAAATAGATGATACAACAACAATAATATTTAATGAAATTCACAGTCTAGATACTTTGATGTCATAGAATATTATGACACGATGCTCGACACTATATTAACAATTCAAGCGATCGTCTGAAAGTAAATAACTCGATAAGTTGTTACCAGTTCGGTTAAACAGACACCATACGAGGGGGTTACACAAGCGAGGAGAAATTCACAAAAATGAAATTAATTGAGAATAAACCACCAATTTATCTCCTTCACTTAAAACACCCAATGCAACTTGACACAAGTCCTACTTAGATAAAGTACCCACTGCTCCCCTCAATCACAGCGGTAATATCAACCTATTGACTAATTGAATTGTGAGCACAACTTCATAAAATATCTTGATCTTGCTTCACGGCTTGATCAAAGACAAACACTGCGTGCACAAAGCTTTGAGTGATAAACTACCACTACAACAAATCCTAGTCAATACACTTATCAATTGATAGTTGCTTGGCTCATAGAAAACTAGAATTACCTGATACCAAGCGCTACAAATCTAACGATTACACAAAAACAAAGTAGCTTTCTTCATACATTCAAAGGCGTCGCGGCGAGTAAAGAGTTCTTTTCCTTTTTAGAAAGCGATCCACGAAACTTCGGTTTGGGCTTCCATAAAAGATAGCTAAGTTCACTTAATTTAATCCTAAAAAACATGGTCTTTTCAACGCTTGATTTAGGTTTAATTAAGTTTAACTGTATGCGTAAACATGCTTTCTAATAACGGAAAAACAATATTTAGCATTTCGACAAACTTCACGAAAAATCTAAAGGAACAAAGCAGTTACTTGAAACGAGAATGTCACCTTTGAATGTCATAACATCTATTATGACATCTTGATGCATTTCTGCGAATTTCCGGCCCGACTTTAGCTTCGATTAAAATTTGTCTTTTAACATCCTTAGCGGTAGGATTTATCTTCAATCTCTGAATCATCAGACATCCATCATGACATTGCTAAACTCTAGTTTTACCAAACATAATGCCAACTTAAAAACACTAACAAATCCCCTGGCACATTTGGCTAAAACTACCTAACACTGTCGAAGAACCTATCACGTGAGAGACAATAAACTAGTTAAGCTTTCTAAACTTCAGTAACTAGAACTTAGAAGATAAATTCTACCATTACAAAATCCCACAGTTTCCCATGATTGCCCCGTATACAAAAAATTTTAAGCAGGCTCTGATTCCCAAAGTCCCAAGTCCCATTTTCTTTGTCATCGATGAATTAGTCCCAATCCCATTACTCACATCATACGATGTTCTTCTCCCTTTTTAGCCATAAGGGCCAAAGGAAACAATACAAGTTCCCCAAACTTTTAATCAAAGCGATTACCGAGGAAACAATTATACGACATATAATTAAGTACCAACATTGTTTTTAGAGGTACATTTCAGTCAGGACATTATAAATCTGTCAATAATGATTACAAACATTCAAACAAAATTGGGAAAATACAAGAATCAAAGCAAAACGAGAAAACAATTGTGAGAATAAAATTAGAACTAGCGAGTTCATGACTTAGTGCTTTCTTCTCGGAAAAGCAACACATGAAACACATCTTGAGCCTTCTTTGCCAATCTACTTTTTAATTGACAACATCATCTTCCTCCATATGAAGCGGTAGAGGTATCACCATCAACCTTTCTTCCTCGACCTCTGTGTCTTTTTCCTTTTCAAAGTAGAGATCGAGCTTGGTCACCTTCGCCATGAGTTCCCCACAAGTCTCCTTTAGCACAGCTATGACATCGCCTTACGAGAATTGGCTTTGCATTTGATGTCGGTGATATCATGACAAATGTCGAGGGCACACTTCCCTTGAAAAGTTTGTAGTGGAAGCCAAGGGCGGAAGCTCTTTTATAAAACTGCATCTCTAACCACGAAGAATATCGGAATTGGTAGGTGATAATTCCACCACGGTAGGAGGAAAGGCTATAGGTCCCTTGATTTACATAGCTTTGATGCTTAGCAGTCTATTCTGAAATATGTAAGAGTACCATAGTCAAATTTGGCACGAAATTACTTACTTATATATAATCTGCCCAATCCAATGGAATAGTTGACTTGTGATTGGTTGGGACGATTAAGCGGCTCTATCTTATGCGAGAATGGCAAATTTAACACTTTCGACTTGCTTGCTGGTTTCCTTGAGGAGGCGGACTTTCACTTGTTTGCAGCTTGATGGTTTGACAAATTTGATTATCGGTTCTTCAAGTTAAAATGACATCTTAAATCTCCAGGAAATTTATTGACCACTCTTGGAGAGAACTTTACTTTTCTCCCTCTCACTTACATTGTCTTGTAGTCTGAGACCTCCAATCACCACAACCATTTGACAAATTCACTATGAATTCCTTTACCATACATGTATGATTTGAGAAATACATAAGCATCTTGATTAATCCGGCATCCTTAATCAGTTGACAATCTCTTTACACTCAGGGAGCACTCTTATTTAGCTCCCTCTCCAAAGCAATCCTCTTGAGACAAACATACTTCATCTCCAGCATTCGGGATGATGGAATGAGATATTATCAATGCTTCATCGGGCACAATGGGCGGTTCCAAAGTTGCTTTCTTCCTTGAATGAATATTCATTGACATTTTATTTCAACATCAAACTCGAGAATCTTGATCGACTCTTCGAAGGTTCGGGCATTTTTCTTTCTTCACAATTGGTGTCCTCTTGGGTGAGCCACCACCAACGGTTTTCTACATTTCATTGTAGAGGTTCGATATAGTCTATTTCTCATTATAGAAACATTTTTCATCCTTTTCTTTACTTGGAAGGGACTACTTGTAGGACATCCTGTTTTCCCTTCCTTCTCATCATCCTCTTGCAATGCTAGGATTAACATTGGCTGTAGAGGTCATTATCCGAACTCTTCATCAAATCAATGACGGATCAACTAAATTTTGATCTTGAAGCGGAGACTTTTCAAGATTATCTCCACTAGGTTTTAAGTCTCTTCTAAGATACTATCGGAAATAGAATCTAGAGTTTATGAAACTTTCTTTGCGAGAGATTCCTCAAGTACACCATCGGACATCACATTTTCATTTCTTGATAGGGTTTCATTTATAAACATCATCAATACTCATCGGAATCTTTGCCGAAGGATCGGTGACATTCTTGAGCGGAGAATCAACATGGTCACCAGACGTCTTGACATCCTCTGTGACATCGGGATCAAGCTGCTAAGCTAGGACTAACCAGACTTTTCATTTAGAGGGTGAACCCGAGGAGCAGTTAGTCTTATTGGCGATCCTGATTTTCAAATCTAGCAATGGCTATATACACAGATCCCTAGACTTCTCTGTGTTTACCATTTACGAGAATAAGAAGGAGGATGAAGTGGAAGTCTTAGGAAGGGTGATGCTTGATCGTTCTTGCATTCCTTGTACGGAATTTCTTGACCTTTTCTAGGTTGCATGGCCATTCTGCAGCATGGAGGTGATTCTCGAGCTTGGCATACATGTCATTGATGTTTGCCACTAACTTCATCCATGGCGGAGATGATGAACCCAGTTTTGAGAAGATGAGATGATGAAGACATATTTTTCTTTGAAGATTTTGAAGTAGAGAGCAAGAATGAGAGTTTTGAAAGTTTCTTTTAGATGAAGGAAATATGATACTTTCAAAAGAAACTATTATTGAAGAATCTCTTCCTATTCTTGGACCTTTTTAAAATAAGAGGAAAATACTTAAATAACCTACTTATAAATACTTGAAGAAAAGATCATTTCCATTCCTTGTTGTATGCAAGTTAATTTACTACAATTCACCGTTTGATTTACTGACTTGCCCTTACATTTCAAATGGCTAGTCTCAAGCACTTTAGTAAAAGTGTCGATTTTCAATGTCATGACATCACAGCTGACATTGTATTGATCGACTTATCTGCTTTATCGATCATCGAGAACAATTTACTTACGGTGCTATGTAATCCGATCTGATATTGTCACGAGAATACCTGATTTTGCTTCTTCTTTGACCAAAAGAAAGCAGGTGTTTTCTCAAGATGAACCATCCTTCAAAAGAGCTTTCACACAAACATATCATCACTTTCTTCACTTATTTTCTTGGACAACTTTAGAGTGTGTAGGAGGCGAGTCCTTTTAGCAAACGACATTCTTCATCGGTCCCATCAATCCTCCTTGCATATTTGCTCAGCAAGTTGTGTTGAGACTTCCATATTAATATCGACATTCCTCAAACACTATGTCACCAACATAAATTTGAATCACCATTGTCTTCCTCTTTATTCTTGAAGGAGAGAGACTTTTATCAAGACTCTTTTCCTATATCCTTTATCGATGAAGTAGCTGATACATTTATATTTACGAAATACAAGGAACTTGTGACCTTTCTGAAATGATCGGATAAAAGACATTGGTTGTGACATTACGGTTTTGCTTTCCATATTACATATCCTGGACTCTCCCTTATCCGTTGTCAAATTAACATTATCCTTAACATTTGCCTCCATGGAATTGATCCTTTTCATTTCCTAAAGGATGTAATTGATCGGAATTCGTCTTTGTAAATAACTTTACTTCCTCTTTATCTTTGGTATGACAGAACTCTTGAAGACCCAGTGGTGCTCCGAGAATCCACTTGTAGCGGTTCTCTTTTGATCACGACTCCTCTCATAATCACTACAATCCTGTTGATTACAAGACATTCGGATTTGGTGAAGCATTTGGCAGATCCCATTATCCATGGGCGACTTATGCTAATGAGATTTGCGATCAAACTTTTACCAACAATACCATTCAAATTTGGAACTCCGGACGGTTTGAGTTTCAATACCTATGATTTTCTCCTTTGGCTCCATCTCCATAACCACGGTGAAGTGAGGTTTGACTTATTAACGAGGAAGGTTTTTATACGGTCATAGCATTGCAACCAGCGAAATGCCAATCTTCGGCGGTACTCGAGAGAGGTATGTCTTTATTAATCTGCAATCCTCTTCTTCTGCATATGAGTGTAGGGTACTTTGATGTTCTTAGGCTTAACATAGGGAATCGATTAGGGTACCCGTACTATAAGCGAGAAGGGTTTTATGTGACCTTCATGATGGTGACATCTCCATCTTTGAAACATCTTATTCATGTTTCTATGATCCACGATGTTGACCGATGTTGTGACATACCTTTTGACATTTGCCTATTAGATTACGGTCTTCTTCTGTTATCAACCAAATTTCTTTGTGTCTACATGTCACGGGCGAGAACATTTCACATTTCTGTTGTGACATACAATAAAGCTTTGGTTTCGATGCCTCTTCTTTTTCTTACATCACTAACAGGTTCCTTTTTCCGATACATATCTAGACCACACTTATTTCTGGCATTTTGTCCGGCTGTAGAATTTCTTCGACATCGGTCCATTTGTCAACATCTTGTGGACTTAGTCATGTGATCGACTTGGGGATTCAACACTAAAATCTAGCTTTAGGGATGACTTATGGTGATTGTATTTTTCCTTCTTCTCGACTTCGACTTCACATTTTTACGCCTCAACTTCTCAATCGACTTTTTACATTTTTTCATTTTGCGGTATGCTTCACCACTTCTAATACGGTTTCTTGTAAAGTATCAAATAGTTCTTCAAAAGATCAACTTCCGTCTTTAAATCATTATGGGATTGCCCACTTTCGGAAGATCGTTGACAAGTTTGGGTAGATTCCTCTTGAGAATCATTACTTGATTCACCATCGGACCAAGTAACATTCATTTCCTCTCTTTTGTTTCTTAAGAAGGTAGGACATTCGACTTTAATATGTATCCAAATCCTTCACATCCATAACATTTGGATTCTCTTTTGCCTAGACTTCCTTTCCTCGACTTGGATCTTGCGGAGTCATAAGATCTGCGCTAATATCAAATGGAATGTCTTGACGTTTGACCTTGACTTTGGATCAACCCTCACAGTCGGTTGTTGGAAACTGTCTTCCAAACATGGCTATAGCTTGGATATATTCTCTTAATCTTCCACCTTGCATTAAAGATTAATGTTGGATAAAGTGCTGTAATCTTGTTTTCTTGTCAAGCGGTTTCGCGGTTCCCGTCTCAAAGTCATAGGGATCAATAGGTTCTTCAACCTTCAAGGTCTTATGTCTTGAGCCTCCTCTATTGCAGGTGACTTTCATACAAATCTCTTAGGCAAGGATCACAAGAATCTTTCTCCGCGACCTTTACGACATCGCAATACCGTTCACGAGGCATTTGTTGATTTCAAAATATTCATGGAGAATTCATGAATATTCTCATCTTCCTTCATCTTCAAATTCGGAATTTGGTAGTGGTATCTGATCTTGACATCTTCACCTTGGATGTTCCTCCAGGTAGTTAAAGGGTGTCAGACGTCCTTGGCGATTTCACTCTTGATGAACCCGGTCCGAGAGAATGTTCACCGTCAATACCATTGAATGACGGAGCATTCAATGCTTTAGAGGTTCCCTAAGGCTAGCTCTTCTTCCTCTTTGCTCCGTTTCATCCTCGGGGTTTGAGGCCCGGTTGATTGCCATCTTTTGAGCTTGGTGGGATGTTTTATATCCTTTATCGGTGACTCTCCAAAGCTTTAATAATCAATGATCTTAAGATATATCCACCATAATTAGGGTTTTCGATAATCATGAATTAGACCCATCGAAATAGGTGGTCTTCCTCCAATCCTCATAATAAAATCCATTCTTGTGAGGAATATCTTAGATCTCACGGGTTATTAAGCGGTGCACGCTCACGATGCCAATTAAAATTCGGCAATCGGATGATTAATCATCAAGGAGATTGTTATGACCACGATTATCGACACTATGTTAACAATTCACGGTCTATCTGATGCTTTAAATATAATTAATAGGTTGTTCAAATGGTTAGGTTCAACAAACCTACATGCGGGGGCTACCAAACCAGGAGAATTCATTAGTAAGATTAGTTAGGAATAAACCACAATTTATCTCCTTGGCCAAAACCTATTTAATGCAACTGATAAGTCCCTGCTTAGATTCAAGTACCCGTAAATACACCGATGCGGTGATATCGACCTATTGACTAATTAGTTGTAGGGTACACTTCAATAAAATATCTTGATCTTGCTTTGCGAAACCGGTCAAAGGGACAAACACTTTCGTGCTTTAAAGCTTTTGGTGATAAACTACCCTTCACAATAGATCCTAATTCAATGCATATCAATTGATGATTGCTTGGCTCAAGAGAAACTAAATTCTCCAATGCCAAGCTTTACAAATCCTAGCGATTACACAAAAAAACAAAGAACATTCTCCTCTTCAATCCACATTCAAAGGTTTCGCGTGAGGTAAGGAGTTCTTTTCCTTTTTATAGGCGATCCACGAAACTTACTTTTGAGGCTTCCACTAAAGATAGCTAGGGTTCATAATTTAATCCTAAAAACATGGTCTTTCAACAACTAATTTAGGTTTAATTAAGTTTAACCTATAACAACCACGTGAAACATGCTTTCTAATAACGGAAAAACAATATTTGCATTTCGACAAAATTACGAAAATCCTAGGAACAATTATTTCTGACGAGGAATGTAAATTTAAATGTCATAACATACATTTATGACATCGATCATTTTTCTTAAATTTCCAAATATAAATTTAGCTTCTCAATTACTAGCTATCTTTTTAACATAATTAATCGGGTAGGATTTATCTTCAATCTATGAATGTCATGAATTAATATGAAATTTAATAAAATAATTTTATAAATAAATGAAAATTAAAAACACATAACATTTAATATTTAATATAAAGTCTAAATTTTGTTTTCAAATAATTTATTAATTTATATCATATTCTTGATGACAATATGTGTCATCGTTAGCTTATATTTTTTAATAAAGTAGAATAATATAAAAAGAAGTTGGAACAAAAGAAAGAAAGCGCTTTAAAATCCTTTTAACCGAAACAAATTTATAGAAAGATAATCCAATTTGTTATTTACAAATATGTCTTCAAAATATAGGAATTAAGTTAAACCTAATGTAGTTATTAACGAAAATCTTAAGTAGTGAAAATCAACACAATTATTCCTATAAGTTTGTGGCTAGCGAAGGAGATGTAAATTGCATCCTAAAATCTCTATAGGGAGTGGGTTTTCCTACTCATAACACTCCCATAAAGTGTGACTACAGGTATTCCCTCAAACTTGCATGTTGAGGCAACATTTGTATGAAGAAACACACCACTTTCTCTCCTATCACCTTAAAGTTTAGGGACAAAATGGTGTGTTTCTCCATACTATATATCAATACTCAAAATCTCCCTCCACAAAATTAAGATCTATTTTATGATACATTATCTATTTTTTTACTTTCGACTTTTAATACAATAAATTCAATTCTTTCTATTCCCAATCTAATAGATTTTGGAGTTGTATTTCATTTATTGACTATAAAACATAAATAAAATCAATCGATATATATTATTGATACGGGAATAAAATATTTTACTTATCGAATATCATAATAATTCAAATATATTACTTTAATTAAATTTAAAATTAAAATTAAATAAAATAAATCAACAATTATTATTCATTAACGGTATAAATTTTTTATATTATCAAAATATCAATATTATTCTCTTTTAAATAATTAATAGTCTTAATTTTTGTTGGATTTTATAAAAATATAATTAAATAGGGATTATATAAAATATATAATTAAATAAATAAGAAAATAGATGATACAACAATAATTTCAAATAATTTATTAATTTATATCATATTCTTATTGACAATATGTGTTATCCATTACCTTATATTTTAATAAAAGTATTAGAATAATAATATAAAAAGAAGTTGGAACAAAAGTAAGAGAAAATGTAAAATCCTTTTAACTTGAAACAAATTTATAGAAAGATAATCCAATTTGTTATTTACAAAATATGTCTTCAAAATATAGAATTAAGTTAAACCTAATGTAGTTATTAACTGAAAATCTTAAGTAGTCGGAAAATCAACACAATTATTCCTATAAGTTTGTAGCTAGCAAAGGAGATGTAAAATTGCATCCTAAAATCTCTCATAGGGGAGTGGGTTTTCTCACTACTCAAAGCTAACACTCCTTAAGTGTGACTACAATATTCCCCTCAAACTTGCATGTTGAGGCGAACATTTGTGAGAAACCACACACTCTCTCCTATCACCTTAAAGTTTTAGGGACAAAATGGTGTGTTTCTCACAAATATATACTATATATCAATACTCCGGAATCTCCTCCAAAATTAAGATCTATTTTTATGGTATTATCTATTTTCACTTTCGACTTTCCAATACAATAAATTCGGTTTCTTTCTATTCCCAATCTAATAGATTTTGGGAGTTGTATTTCATTTATTGACTATAAAAACATAAATAAAAGATCAATCGATATATATTATTGATGTAGAATAAAATATTTTACTTATCGAATATCATAATAATTCAAATATATTACTTTAATTAAATTTAAAATTAAAATTAAATAATAAAATAAATCAACAATTATTATTCATTAACGGTATAAATTTTTATATTATCAAAATATCAATATTATTCTCTTTTAAATAATTAATAGTCTTAATTTTTGTGTTGGATTTTATAAAAATATAATTAAATAGGATTATATAAAAATATAATTAAATAAATAAAGAAAATAGATGATACTAACAACTATAATAATTTCAAATAATTTATTAATTTATATCATATTCTTCGTGACAATATGTGTCATCGTCTTTTATATTTTTAATAAAGTAGAATAATATAAAAAGAAGTTGGAACAAAAGTAAGAGAAATGTACCAAAATCCTTTTAACGGAAACAAATTTATAGAAAGATAATCCAATTTGTTATTTACAAAATATGTCTTCAAAATATAGAATTAAGTTAAACCTAATGTAGTTATTAACCAAATCTTAAGTAGTCGAAAAATCAACACAATTATTCCTATAAGTTTGTGGCTAGCGGAAGGAGATGTAAATTGCATCTAAAATCTCTCATAAATGGGTTTTCCCCTACTCATAACACTCCACATAAGTGTGACTACAATATTCCCTCGAACTTATGTAGAGGCACTCATGTTCAAATTTGAACTTAACAGTCCCTTTCTAAAACATGACCAGTCTTTCTCAGACATCTTGGTCCCTTTCGAAACAACCGGTCCCTTTCTCAACCCATTATTGATATATATTGTAGGAACATTTGTGAAACACACCACTTTCTCTCTATCACCTTAAAGTTTTAGGGACAAAATGGTGTGTTTCTCACAAATATCATACTATATATCAATAAAATCTCCTCAACAAAATTAAGATCTATTTTTATACTATTATCTATTTTACTTTCCAATACAATAAATTCATTTCTTTCTATTCCCAATCTAATTTTTGGAGTTTATATTTCATTTATTGACTATAAAAACATAAATAAAAGATCAATCGATATATATTATTGATGTAGAATAAAATATTTTACTTATCGAATATCATAATAATTCAAATATATTACTTTAATTAAATTTAAAATTAAAATTAAATAATTAAAAAATCAAATTATTATTCATTAACGGTATAAATTTTTATATTATCAAAATATCAATATTATTCTCTTTTAAATAATTAATAGTCTTAATTTTTGTGTTGGATTTTATAAAAATATAATTAAATAGGGATTATATAAAAATATAATTAAATAAATAATAGAAAATAGATGATACACAACAATAATCTATAATATTTAATATAAAGTCTAAATTTTGTTTTCAAATAATTTATTAATTTATATCATATTCTTCTGACAATATGTGTCATAAGTGCTTTATATTTTTAATAAAGTAGAATAATATAAAAAGTTGGAACAAAAGTAAGAAAGCTATCAAAAATCCTTTTAACAGAAACAAATTTATAGAAAGATAATCAATTTGTTATTTACAAAATATGTCTTCAAAATATAGGAATTAAGTTAAACCTAATGTATAATTATTAACGAAAATCTTAAGTAGAGGAAAATCAACACAATTATTCCTATAAGTTTGTGGCTAGCGGAAGGAGATGTAAAATTGCATCTAAATCTCTCTAAGTGGGTTTAACTCTTCAACCTCACCATAAGTGTGACTACAATATTCCCTCAAATTTGCATGTGAGGCAACTTACCCCACGATCATGTTCAAGTGACCGAACAATAAGTCCTACTCGAACGACCGGTCCCTTTCTCACATATTGATATGAGTAAGAACATTTGTAGAAACACACCACTTTCTCTCTATCACCTTAAAGTTTTAGGGATAAAATGGTGTGTTTCTCACAAATATCTACTATATATAATACTCGAATCTCCTCAACAAAATTAAGATCTATTTTATAGATATTTATCTATTTTACTTTTCGACTTTCCAATACAATAAATTGATTTCTTTCTTCCCAATCTAATAGATTTTGGGAGTTGTATTTCATTTATTGACTATAAAAACATAAATAAAAGATCAATCGATATATATATATTGATGTAGGAATAAAATATTTTACTTATCGAATATCATAATAATTCAAATATATTACTTTAATTAAATTTAAAATTAAAATTAAATAATTAAAATAAATCAACAATTATTATTCATTAATATAAATTTTTATATTATCAAAATATCAATATTATTCTCTTTTAAATAATTAATAGTCTTAATTTTTGTGTTGGATTTATAAAATATAATTAAATAGGGATTATATAAAAATATAATTAAATAAATAAGAGAAAATAGATGATACAACAACAATAATCTATAATATTTAATATAAAGTCTAAATTTTGTTTTCAAATAATTTATTAATTTATATCATATTCTTCGTGACAATATGTGTCATCGTGCTTTATATTTTTAATAAAGTAGAATAATATAAAAAGTTAGGTAAAAAAGTAAGAAAACATATCAAATCCTTTTAACGAAAAACAAATTTATAGAAAGATAATCCAATTTGTTATTTACAAAATATGTCTTCAAAATATAGGAATTAAGTTAAACCTAATGTAGTTATTAACGAAAATCTTAAGTAGTCGAAAATCAACACATTATTCCTATAAGTTTGTGGCTAGCGGAAGAGATGTAAAATTGCATCCTAAAATCTCTACTAGGGGTGGGTTTTGCTTCACTCCTTCCATAGAAGTTGTGACTACAATATTCCCCTCAAACTTGCATGTGAGGCGCTTACCAGTCATATTTCAAGTTATTCAGTCCACTCTAAAACGACCGGTCCTTTCTCGAACAACCGGTCCCTTCGAGCAACCGATCCCTTTCTCGAACCGTTATTGATATATAATGTAGGAACATTTGTGAGAAACACACCACTTTCTCATACTTTAAAGTTTTAGGGACAAAATGGTGTGTTTCTCACAAATATCCATACTATATATCAATACTCAAAATCTCCCTCCAACAAAATTAAGATCTATTTTATGACTATTATCTATTTTACTTTTCACTTTTCAATACAATAAATTCATTTCTTTCTATTCCAATCTAATAGATTTTGGGAGTTGTATTTCATTTATTGACTATAAAACATAAATAAAAGATCAATCGATATATATTATTGATGTAAGGAATAAAATATTTTACTTATCGAATATCATAATAATTCAAATATATTACTTTAATTAAATTTAAAATTAAAATTAAATAATTAAAATAAATCAACAATTATTATTCATTAACGGTATAAATTTTTATATTATCAAAATATCAATATTATTCTCTTTTAAATAATTAATAGTCTTAATTTTTGTTGGATTTTATAAAATATAATTAAATAGGGATTATATAAAAATATAATTAAATAAATAAGAGAAAATAGATGATACAACAACAATAATCTATAATATTTAATATAAAGTCTAAATTTTGTTTCAAATAATTTATTAATTTATATCATATTCTTAATGACAATATGTTATTACTTTATGTTTTTTAATAAAGTAGAATAATATAAAAAGTTGGAACAAAAGTAAGAGAGAAAGCTATACCAAAATCCTTTTAACGAGAACAAATTTATAGAAAGATAATCAATTTATTTATTTAAAATATCTTCAAAATATAGGAATTAAGTTAAACCTAATGTATTATTAACTGAAAATCTTAAGTAGTGAAAATCAACAATTATTCCTATAAGTTTGTGGCTAGCGGAAGGAGATGTAAATTGCATCCCTAAAATCTCTCTATAGGGGTAGGTTTTCGCCCCTACTCCTTCTCCTTAAGTGTGACTACAATATTCCCCTCAAACTTGCATGTGAACACTTACCGATCATGTTCAAGTTTGCATCCACTAGACAGTACTTTCTCGAACAACACTCATTCGAACAACCAGTCTTTCTCACCAGTATTGATATATAATGTAGGAACATTTGTAGAAACACACCACTTTTCTCCTATCACCTTAAAGTTTTAGGGACAAAATGGTGTGTTTCTCTAAATATCCATACTATATATCAATACTAGAATCTCCCTCCAACAAAATTAAGATCTATTTTATGACTATTATCATTTACTTTCGACTTTCCAATACAATAAATTCAGTTTCTTTCTATTCCCAATCTAATAGATTTTGGGAGTTGTATTTCATTTATTGACTATAAAACATAAATAAAAGATCAATCGATATATATTATTGATAAAGAATAAAATATTTTACTTATCGAATATCATAATAATTCAAATATATTACTTTAATTAAATTTAAAATTAAAATTAAATAATTAAAAAAATCAACAATTATTATTCATTAACGGTATAAATTTTTTTATATTATCAAAATATCAATATTATTCTCTTTAAATAATTAATAGTCTTAATTTTTGTGTTGGATTTTATAAAAATATAATTAAATAGGGATTATATAAAAAATAATTAAATAAATAAGAGAAAATAGATGATACAACAACAATAATCTATAATATTTAATATTAAATTTTGTTTTCAAATAATTTATTAATTTATATCTTATTATATTAAATACTTTTATGTTTTTAATAAAAGTAGAATAATATAAAAAGTTGGAACAAAAGTAAAAGAGCTGTATCAAAATCCTTTTTAACAAATTTATAGAAAGATAATCCAATTTGTTATTTACTAAATATAGTCTTCAAAATATAGGAATTAAGTTAAACCTAATGTAGTTATTAACGAAAATCTTAAGTAGTCGGAAAATCAACACAATTATTCCTATAAGTTTGTGGCTAAGCGGAAGGAGATGTAAAATTGCATCCCTAAAATCTCTCTCTATAGGGGTGGGTTTTCGCCCCTCACTTCAACACTCATTAAGTGTGACTACAATATTCCCTCAAACTTGCATGTGAGGCGCTTACCCGATCATGTTCAAGTTTGGAAGCAACCACTCACTTTCTCGACGACCGGTCCCTTTCTCGAACAACTCCTTCGAACAACGTCCTTTCTCAAACCAGTATTGATGCATAATGTAGGAACATTTTGAGAAACACACACTTTCTCTCCTATCACCTTAAAGTTTTAGGGACAAAATGGTGTTTTCTCACAAATATCATACTATATATCAATACTCAGAATCTCCTCCAACAAAATTAAGATCTATTTTATGACTATCTATTTTACGCTCAACTTTCCAATACAATAAATTCAATTTCTTTTTATTCCCAATCTAATAGATTTTGGGAGTTGTATTTCATTTATTGACTATAAAAACTTAAATAAAAGATCAATCGATATATATTATTGATATACGGAATAAAATATTTTACTTATCGAATATCATAATAATTCAAATATATTACTTTAATTAAATTTAAAATTAAAATTAAATAATTAAAATAAATCAACAATTATTATTCATTAACGGTATAAATTTTTTATATTATAAAATATCAATATTATTCTCTTTTTAAATAATTAATAGTCTTAATTTTTGTTGTTATATTATTATAAAAATATAATTAAATAAATAAGAAAATAGATGATACAACAACAATAATCTATATATTTAATATAAAGTCTAAATTTGTTTTTCAAATAATTTATTAATTTATATCATATTCTTCTTGACAATATGTGTCATCGTGCTTTATATTTTTAATAAAGTAGAATAATATAAAAAAGTTGGAACAAAGTAAGAGAAAGCTGTACCAAAATCCTTTTAACGGAAACAAATTTATAGAAAGATAATCCAATTTGTTATTTACAAAATATGTCTTCAAAATATAGGAATTAAGTTAAACCTAATGTAGTTATTAACAGAAAATCTTAAGTATCGGAAATCAACACAATTATTCCTATAAGTTTGTGGCTAGCGGAAGAGATGTAAAATTGCATCCCTAAAATCTCTCTATAGGAGTAGGTTTCGCTTCTACTTCAACTTACTCCCCCCTTAAGTGTGACTCTGATATTCCCCTCAAACTTTGCATGTTAAGAAAACAATTGTAAGAAACACCACTTTCTCTCCTATCACCTTAAAGTTTTAGGGACAAAATGGTGTGTTTTCTCACAAATATCTATACTATATAATAATACTACGGATTCTCCCTCCAACAAAATTAAGATCTATTTTAACTGGTATCTATTTTTACTTTCGACTTTCCAATACAATAAATTCAATTTCTTTTATTCCCAATCTAATAGATTTTGGGAGTTTGTATTTCATTTATTGACTATAAAACTTAAATAAAGATCAATCGATATATATTATTATTGATATACGAATAAAAATATTTTACTTATCGAATATCATAATAATTCAAATATATTACTTTAATTAAATTTAAAATTAAAATTAAATAATTAAAATAAATCAACAATTATTATTCATTAATTTATAAATTTTTATATTATAAAAATATCAATATTATTCTCTTTTAAATAATTAATAGTCTTAATTTTTTGTATTGGATTATAAAAATATAATTAAATAAATAAAGAAAATAGATAATACAACAAAAATAATCTATAATATTTAATATAAAATCTAAATTTTGTTTTCAAATAATTTATTAATTTATATCATATTCTTGACAATATGTGTCATAAATGCTTTATATTTTTAATAAAGTAGAATAATATAAAAAGTTGGAACAAAAGTAAGAGAAACTGTACCAAATATTTTTAACGAGAAACAAATTTATAGAAAGAATAATCAATTTATTTATTTACTAAATATGTCTTCAAAATATAGGATTTAGAATTAAACCTAATGTAGT
>CM038796.1:201077979-201100942 GCA_021764765.1 Vicia sativa
GTGGTTGCAGCCGCCTTTAGTCCTTTGTGCCACGTATGCCACCCAATGGTCATGGTTGACTCTCCAAGACCATTTTTTTCAAACTTGTTATATTTTCTTCATTTTTCACAAACTTTCACATTTTTTTAACCAATCAAAACTCCTCATTTTGAGGTGATTTTTTTGTACTTGTCAATAAATACATCTATTTTATGATAGTGCAAAATTTTCAGAAAAACTTTCATCTGATTATATTTTAATCGGGCAGAAGCGATTACGAGCACTTTTCAAAACACCTTTAAAAGGTGAAATTTTCAAACTTTCGACTTAGATTCTTTTCAAAACTTCTCATAAATGAATCACATTTCAAAAACACTTTAAAATCATTTCTTCAAAACTTTTCATCAAACTTACATCTTTTACCATGATCGATCCGATTTAAGCGATAAAACCGGAGTCGTTTTCTTCCGAATTTCTTAATCGATCATAGGGCCTCCCTCACCAGTGTAAGTCCCAATCCTTTTATTACATATTCAATTTTCCTTGTACATACTCAGATCATCTTTGTTAATATTCAAACATAAAACAAACTTCTTTCGTTTATTTTCATTAGTTTGTTTATACACGAATCCATTGGTTCTAGGAAAATTATTCGATAAAACTTCTTTTAAACCAATGGGCCTCCCCTCGTAATTAAGTCCCATAACATTCTTTTATGTACATAATTATTTCTTTGTACATATCAAACTCTCTTCAGATACATACCAATTTTATCATACCAATACGATACTTTTATATAAATGAGACAAACTTGATCGTTGTTTTCACTTCCAGTGTACACAAACCAACATTCTTTTATGTACATATATATTTTCTTTGTACATATTAAAATATTCATACAAATCTTTATGCAGCCACATGTCTGGATACTTTTCACAGAATAAAATTGATGAATTCGTTTTGTTTAAATACTTGTATACTGAATACCATTGGTATTGAAAGAACATTATTCCACAATGAAGCGCTTTCAAACCAATGGGCCTCCTTTATGGTGTAAGTCCAACCCTCCTATGTACATCCATTTTATGCCGTACATAAACAACTCAATAATATTATCGTTTCAGACCTTGTTTATATTTCAAATCATAAACTCTTGTAAATAAACATCATGCATTGTTTATATTTCCTTCATAAACTCTTGTGAATACATATACACACTCACTTGTTTATACAATGTCTAATTATAACATAACAATTAGTCTAACAATAGGTTCCCCAGTTGTAGCCTCGCTTGGGCTTTATACAAGATAATTCTGTCCCATGCTCAGTTTAGCCTCCGCTTGGGCTTTATACAAGATAACTCTCCCCACAGTCAGCCTCCTCTTAGGCTTCATAAGAAAACTCATTCATAAAGTTTAGCCTCCGCTTAGGCTTCATATAGACAACACTCCTGTTGAGTCGGCCTCCTCTTGGGCTTCGTTCAAAAGAACTCCTCGTTGAGTTTAGCCTTCTCTTGGGCATCATACAATGAAAGAGACCATGAAATCTCTTATGACCTCTATTGGGCTTCAATACAAAGAATCACCAGCGTTAGGATGATAGAACCGAGTATAATTTCCCGGTGAAATTGCTCTTTATTCCAAAAGGATGGTTTCCGGTGATCCCTTTTGAACCAAAGCCATCCATACCACTTAAGCTTCCTCTTGAGCTTCCATACAAGGACCCCGATGACCCTCGAAATGCCTCCTCTTGGACTAACAATACAAGGACCCATGGGCTTCCAAAAGCATCCCTTTAAACCAATCAATTTCTCTAGAGATTTAGACGTTTATCATCTCTATGGAAGAAGTATCTCATCTATCACATCATATACAATCAAAACTTTTCAAACTCTTTTCAAACAAAAACATCTTAATTGTATGTGGTAGCGCTTGCACTCAAGCAAAACACCCAATACTTAGGTTAAAGATTCAAACATCTTTTCAAACATCTTTCTTAAACATGTAAGTGGTACGCTTGTACACTCAAGCAAAACACACTGTAACTTCACGATGAAAGATTTTTATCAATCAAACTTTTAAAAATGTATGTGATGAAATAGATTAGATACATTTTCATTAAGATGACATTTATGCATCTCTACTAACACCCTGTTGCTTTCACTAGCATAAGTGGGAACTACGATTGCTCGACTTTCTCAATATCCTTTTGAGAATACATAGGCACAAAGTCTCATCGTTTGCGAGCAAATTTCTATCTCCTGGACCAACAAACCATAGATCCTATAGATCAAGAGCTACAAATGCGATTCCCACTAGGGATATGTATGCAGAAGATCAAAGATCTTTGCGAGCACAATAATAATAAACACTAGGATCCCACATAATTTATCATTCTTAAAATCCAAAGGAGCTTTCCAATCAGCGATAGCAATTAAAACACACAAAACATATCAAACATATTCATATATAAACTATAGATAACTATATATATTTAGGGTGCTCCATCTATTCCTTTATATAACAAATCCATACTCAGAATCTCCCCAATGCGTTGCGTCTAGTTTAGCTGGTCGTTACATATCAATATCAATTGAGGGTATTATGACTTTCCCCTTTTTCATAATGGTAAATCATGTTTCTGTGTTGAAAATAATAAAAACTTGATGCTCATGACATCTTTATAAACAAATCAAAAGAGTAAATCATTTCTGAGCCAAGAATCTGAATTCATATTCGAATCCTATAGCGTACTTTTAGCATGACGATGTGTTTCTCACAAATATTATACTATATATCAATACTCGGAATCTCCCTCAACAAAATTAAGATCTATTTTTATGATGTTATCTATTTTACTTTCAGCTTTCAATACAATAAATTCAATTTCTTTCTATTCCCAATCTAATAGATTTTGGGGAGTTGTATTTCATTTATTAACTATAAAAACTTAAATAAAGATCAATCGATATATATTATTGATGTACGGAATAAAATATTTTACTTATCGAATATCATAATAATTCAAATATATTACTTTAATTAAATTTAAAATTAAAATTAAATAATTAAAATAAATCAACAATTATTATTCATTAACGGTATAAATTTTTTATATTATAAAAATATCAATATTATTCTCTTTTAAATAATTAATAGTCTTAATTTTTTGTGTTGGATTTTATAAAAATATAATTAAATAAATAAGAGAAAATAGATTATACAACAACAATCTATAATATTTAATATAAAGTCTAAATTTTGTTTTCAAATAATTTATTAATTTATATCATATTCTTAAGTGACAATATGTGTCATCGTGCTTTATGTTTTTAATAAAGTAGAATAATATAAAAAGTTGGAACAAAAGTAAGAGAGAAACTGTACCAAAATCCTTTTAACCAGAAACAAATTTATAGAAAGATAATCAATTTGTTATTTACAAAATATGTCTTCAAAATATAGGAATTAAGTTAAACCTAATGTAGTTATTAACAGAAAATCTTAAGTAGTTGAAAATCAACACAATTATTCCTATAAGTTTGTGGCTAGCGGAAGGAGATGTAAAATTGCATCCTAAAATCTCTCTATAGGGGTTGGGTTTCGCCCCTACTCACTTCAACACTCCTTAAGTGTGACTACAATATTCCCTCAAACTTGCATGTTAGGCGAACATTTGTGAAAACACACCACTTTCTCTCTATCACCTTAAAGTTTTAGGGACAAAATGGTGTGTTTCACAAATATCCATACTATATCAATACTCGGAATCTCCCTCAACAACTAAGATCTATTTTTATATGTTATCTATTTCGCTTTCGACTTTCCAATACAATAAATTGGTTTCTATTCCCAATCTAATAGATTTTGGGAGTTGTATTTCATTTATTGACTATAAAACATAAATAAAGATCAATCGATATATATTATTGATGTACGGAATAAAATATTTTACTATCGAATATCATAATAATTCAAATATATTACTTTAATTAAATTTAAAATTAAATAATTAAAATAAATCAACAATTATTATTCATTAGGTATAAATTTTTTATATTATCAAAATATCAATATTATTCTCTTTAAATAATTAATAGTCTTAATTTTTGTGTTGGATTTTATAAAAATATAATTAAATAGGGATTATATAAAAATAATTAAATAAATAAGATAAAATAGATGATACAACAACAATAATCTATAATATTTAATATAAAGTCTAAATTTTGTTTTCAAATAATTTATTAATTTATATCATATTCTTCGTGATAATATGTGTCATCGTGCTTTATGTTTTTTAATAAAGTAGAATAATATAAAAAGTTGGAACAAAAGTAAGAGAAAGCGTACCAAAATCCTTTTAACGAAACAAATTTATAGAAAGATAATCAAATTTATTATTTACAAAATATATCTTTAATCAATTTATTATTTACAAATATATCTTTAAAATATAAATTAAGTTAAACCTAATGTAATTATTAACGAAAATCTTAAGTAGTGAGAAAATCAACACAATTATTCCTATAAGTGTGTGGCTAAGCGGAAGGAGATGTAAAATTGCATCCTAAAATCTCTATAGGAGTGGGTTTCCCCCTACTCAACAACCTCCTTAAGTGTGACTACAATATTCCCCTCAAACTTGCATGTGAGGCCTTTGATCATGTTCAAGTTTGAACGATCAACCAGTCCCTTTCTCGAGCGACCGGTCCCTTTCTCGAACAACCGGTCCTTTCTCAAACCAGTATTGATATATAGTGTAGGAACATTTGTGAGAAACACACCACTTTCTCTCTATCACCTTAAAGTTTTAGGGACAAAATGGTGTGTTCTCACAAATATCTATACTATATATCAATACTCGGAATCTCCTCAACAAAATTAAGATCTATTTTTATATTGTTATCTATTTTCCTTTCGCTTTCCAATACAATAAATTCAATTTCTTTCTATTCCCAATCTAATAGATTTTGGGAGTTGTATTTCATTTATTGACTATAAAACTTAAATAAAAGATCAATCGATATATATTATTGATATCGGAATAAAATATTTTACTTATCGAATATCAATAATTCAAATATATTACTTTAATTAAATTTAAAATTAAAATTAAATAATTAAAATAAATCAACAATTATTATTCATTAACGGTATATATATTTTTATATTATCAAAATATCAATATTATTCTCTTTTAAATAATTAATAGTCTTAATTTTTGTTTGGATTTTATAAAAATATAATTAAATAGGGATTATATAAAAATATAATTAAATAAATAAGAAAATAGATGATACAACAATAATCTATTATATTTAATATAAAGTCTAAATTTTGTTTCAAATAATTTATTAATTTATATCATATTCTTAATGACAATATGTGTCATCGTGCTTTATTTTTTTTTAATAAAGTAGAATAATATAAAAAGTTGGAACAAAAAGTAAGAGAAACTGCACCAAAATCCTTTTAACAAAACAAATTTATAGAAAGATAATCCAATTTGTTATTTACAAAATATGTCTTAAAATATAGGAATTAAGTTAAACCAAATGTAGTTATTAACGAAAATCTTAAGTAGTGAGAAAATCAACACAATTATTCCTATAAGTTTGTGGCTAGCGGAAGAGATCCTAAATCTCTCCATAGGGAGTGGGTTTTTCCTTCCCCTACTCACTTCAACCTCCCCTTAAGTGTGACTACAATATTCCCTCAAACTTGCATGTGAGGCAGCTTACCCACTTTCTTTCCTATCACCTTAAAGTTTTAGGGACAAAATGGTGTGTTTCTCACATATCCATACTATATATCAATACTCGAATCTCCTCAACAAAATTAAGATCTATTTTTATGATTGTTATCTATTTTACTTCAACTTTCCAATATAAATTCGGTTTCTTTCTATTCCCAATCTAATAGATTTTGGTAGTTGTATTTCATTTATTGACTATAAAAACATAAATAAAGATCAACGATATATATTATTGATGTACGGAATAAAATATTTTACTTATCGAATATCATAATAATTCAAATATATTACTTTAATTAAATTTAAAATTAAAATTAAATAATTAAAATAAATCAACAATTATTATTCATTAATGGTATAAATTTTTTATATTATCAAATTATCAATATTATTCTCTTTTAAATAATTAATAGTCTTAATTTTATGTTGGATTTTATAAAATATAATTAAATAGGGATTATATAAAAATATAATTAAATAAATAAGAGAAAATAGATGATACAACAACAATAATCTATAATATTTTATATAAATTCAAATTTCATATGTCATCTGTGCTTTATGTTTTTTAATAAAGTAGATTAATATAAAAAGTTGGAACAAAAGTAAGAGAAAGCTGTGCAAAATCCTTTTAACCGAAACAAATTTATAGAAAGATAATCCAATTTATTATTTACAAAATATGTCTTCAAAATATAGAATTAAGTTAAACCTAATGTAGTTATAACGAAAATCTTAAGTAGTCAAAATCAACACAATTATTCCTATAAGTTTGTGGCTAGCGGAAGGAGATGTAAAATTGCATCCTAAAATCTCTCTATGGGGAGTGGGTTTTCGCCCCTACTCCTTCAACACTCCTTAAGTGTGACTACAATATTCCTCAAACTTGCATGAGGGACTTTTGATCATGTTCAAGTTTGAACGAAACTAACCGGTCCTCTGAATTTTCTCGAACAACTGGGTCTTTCTCAAACCGTATTGATATATAGTGTAGGAACATTTGTGAAAACACACTTTCTCTCTATCAACTTTCTCTCTATCACCTTAAATTTTAGGGACAAAATGGTGTGTTTCCACAATATACATACTATATATCAATACTCGGAATCTCCCTCAACAAAATTAAGATCTTTTTTATGATGTTATCTATTTTCGCTTTCACTTTCCAATATAATAAATTCACTTTCTTTCTATTCCCAATCTAATAGATTTTGGGAGTTGTATTTCATTTATTGACTATAAAAACATAAATAAAGATCAATCGATATATATTATTGATATACGGAATAAAATATTTTACTTATCGAATATCATAATTCAAATATATTACTTTAATTAAATTTAAAATTAAAATTAAATGATTAAAATAAATCAACAATTATTATTCATTAACGGTATAAATTTTTTTATATTATCAAAATATCAATATTATTCTCTTTTAAATAATTAATAGTCTTAATTTTTGTGTTGGATTTTATAAAAATATAATTAAATAGGGATTATATAAAAATATAATTAAATAAATAAGAAAATAGATGATACAACAAAATAATCTATAATATTTAATATAAAGTCTAAATTTTTTTTCAAATAATTTATTAATTTATATCATATTCTTAGTGACAATATGTGTCATCGTGTTTTATATTTTTTTTAATAAAGTAGAATAATATAAAAAGAAGTTGGAACAAAAGTAAGAGAGAAACTGTACCAAAATCCTTTTAACCAGAAACAAATTTATAGAAAGATAATCCAATTTATTATTTACAAATATGTCTTCAAAATATAGGAATTAAGTTAAACCTAATGTAGTTATTAACCGAAAATCTTAAGTAGTCAGAAAATAAACACAATTATTCCTATAAGTTTGTGGCTAGCGGAAGGAGATGTAAAATTGCATCCCTAAAATCTCTCTATAGGGAGTGGGTTTTCGCCCCTCACTTCCACCTCATAAAGTGTGACTCTGATATTCCTCAAACTTGCATGTTGAGGCATTTGTGAAAACACCACTTTCTCTCCTATCACCTTAAAGTTTTAGGGACAAAATGGTGTGTTTCTCACAAATATCCATACTATATATCAATACTCTGGAATCTCCCTCCAACAAAATTAAGATCTATTTTTATATTATCTATTTTCGCTCTCAGCTTTCCAATACAATAAATTCAGTTTCTTTCTATTCCCAATCTAATAGATTTTGGGAGTTGTATTTCATTTATTGACTATAAAAACATAAATAAAAGATCAATTGATATATATTATTGATGTACGGAATAAAATATTTTACTTATCGAATATCATAATAATTCAAATATATTACTTTAATTAAATTTAAAATTAAAATTAAATGATTAAAATAAATCAACAATTATTATTAACGTATAAATTTTTTTATATTATCAAAATATCAATATTATTCTCTTTTAAATAATTAATAGTCTTAATTTTTGTGTTGGATTTTATAAAAATATAATTAAATAGGGATTATATAAAAATATAATTAAATAAATAAGAGAAAATAGACGATACAACAAAAATAATCTATAATATTTAATATAAAGTCTAAATTTTGTTTTCAAATAATTTATTAATTTATATCATATTCTTCGTTGACAATATGTGTCATCGTGCTATATTTTTAATAAGTAGAATAATAGTAGAATAATATAAAGAAGTTGGAACAAAAGTAAAAATGTACCAAAATCCTTTTAACGAAACAAATTTATAGAAAGATAATCAATTTATTATTTACAAAATATGTCTTTAATCCAATTTGTTATTTACAAAATATATCTTTCAAATATAGGAATTAAGTTAAACCTAATGTAGTTATTAACGAAAATCTTAAGTAGTCGGAAAATCAACACAATTATTCCTATAAATTTGTGGCTATGGAAGGAGATGTAAAATTGCATCCTAAAATCTCTCTATAGGGAGTGGGTTTCCTTCTCACTTCAACACTCCCCTTAAGTGTGACTACAATATTCCCTCAAACTTGAGGCAGCTTACCCACGATCATGTTCAAGTTTGACGAACAACCGGTCCCCTCAGAGCGACCGGTCCCTTCTCGAACAACCAGGTCCCTTTCTCAAACCAGTATTGATATATAGTGTAGGAACATTTGTGAGAAACACTTTCTCCTATCACCTTAAAGTTTTAGGGACAAAATGGTGTGTTCACAATATCTACTATATATCAATACTCGAATCTCCCTCAACAAAATTAAGATCTACTTTTATGATTGTATATTTTCGCACTCAGCTTTCCAATACAATAAATTCAATTTCTTTCTATTCCCAATCTAATAGATTTTGGGAGTTGTATTTCATTTATTGACTATAAAACATAAATAAAAGATCAATCGATATATATTGATATACGAAATAAAATATTTTACTTATCGAATATCATAATAATTCAAATATATTATAATTAAATTTAAAATTAAAATTAAATAATTAAAATAAATCAACAATTATTATTCATTAACGGTATAAATTTTTTATATTATCAAAATATCAATATTATTCTCTTCTAAATAATTAATAGTCTTAATTTTGTGTTGGATTTTATAAAAATATAATTAAATAGGGATTATATAAAATATAATTAAATAAATAAGAAAATAGATGATACAACAAAATAATCTATAATATTTAATATAAAGTCTAAATTTTGTTTTCAAATAATTTATTAATTTATATCATATTCTTGTGACAATATGTGTCATCGTGCTTTATATTTTTTAATAAAGTAGAATAATATAAAAGTTGGAACAAAAGTAAGAGAGAAACTGTACAAAATCCTTTTAACGAAACAAATTTATAGAAAGATAATCCAATTTATTATTTACAAATATGTCTTCAAAATATAGGAATTAAGTTAAACCTAATGTAGTTATTAAGAAAATCTTAAGTAGTCGAAAATCAACACAATTATTCCTATAAGTTTGTGGCTGCGGAAGGAGATGTAAATTGCATCCTAAAATCTCTCTATAGGGGGTGGGTTTTGCCCTACTCCTTCAACACTCCCCTTAAGTGTGCTACTGATATTCCCTCAAACTTGCATGTTGAGGCAATTTGTGAAACACACTTTCTTTCTATCACCTTAAAGTTTTAGGGACAAAATGGTGTGTTTCTCACAAATATCCATACTATATATCAATACTCTGGAATCTCCCTCAACAAAATTAAGATCTATTTTATGGTGATATCTATTTTACTCTCGACTTTCCAATACAATAAATTCGGTTTCTTTCTATTCCCAATCTAATAGATTTTGGGAGTTGTATTTCATTTATTGACTATAAAAACATAAATAAAAGATCAATGGATATATATTATTGATGTACGGAATAAAATATTTTACTTATCGAATATCATAATAATTCAAATATATTACTTTAGTTAAATTTAAAATTAAAATTAAATGATTAAAATAAATCAACAATTATTATTCATTATGGTATAAATTTTTTATATTATCAAAATATCAATATTATTCTCTTTTAAATAATTAATAGTCTTAATTTTGTGTTGGATTTTATAAAATATAATTAAATCTGGATTATATAAAAATATAATTAAATAAATAAGAAAATAGATGATACAACAATAATCTATAATATTTAATATAAAGTCTAAATTTTGTTTTCAAATAATTTATTAATTTATATCATATTCTTCGTGACAATATGTGTCATCGTGCTTTATATTTTTAATAAAGTAGAATAATAGTATAATATAAAAAGAAGTTGGAACAAAAGTAAGAGAAAGCGTACCAATATCCTTTTAACGAAAACAAATTTATAGAAAGATAATCCAATTTGTTATTTACAAAATATCTTTAATCAATTTGTATCTTCAAATATAGGAATTAAGTTAAACCAAATGTAGTTATTAACCGAAAATCTTAAGTAGTGAGAAAATCAACACAATTATTCCTATAAATTTGTGGCTAGCGGAAGGAGATGTAAAATTGCATCCCTAAAATCTCTCTATAGGGGAGTGGGTTTTCGCCCCTACTCACTTCAACACTCCCCTTAAGTGTGACTACAATATTCCCCTCAAACTTGTATGTGAGACGCTTACCCACGATCATGTTCAAGTTTGAACCCTCAACCGGTCCCTTTCTCGATGACCAGGTCCTTTCTCGAACAACCAGGTCCCTTTCTCAAACCAGTATTGATATATAGTGTAGGAACATTTGTGAGAAACACACTACTTTCTCTCCTATCACCTTAAAGTTTTAGGGACAAAATGGTGTGATTCTCACAAATATCTATACTATATATCAATACTCCGGAATCTCCCTCCAACAAAATTAAGATCTACTTTTATACATTATCTATTTTCTTTTCGCTTTCCAATACAATAAATTCAATTTCTATTCCCAATCTAATAGATTTTGGGAGTTGTATTTCATTTATTGACTATAAAACATAAATAAAAGATCAATCGATATATATTATTGATATACGGAATAAAATATTTTACTTATCGAATATCATAATAATTCAAATATATTACTTAAATTAAATTTAAAATTAAAATTAAATAATTAAAATAAATCAACAATTATTATTCATTAACGGTATAAATTTTTTATATTATCAAAATATCAATATTATTCTCTTAAATAATTAATAGTCTTAATTTTTGTGTTGGATTTATAAAAATATAATTAAATAGGGATTATATAAAAATATAATTAAATAAATAAGAGAAAATAGATGATACAACAAAAATAATCTATAATATTTAATATAAAGTCTAAATTTTGTTTTCAAATAATTTATTAATTTATATCATATTCTTAATGACAATATGTGTCATCGTGCTTTATATTTTTTAATAAAGTAGAATAATATAAAAAGAAGTTGGAACAAAAGTAAGAGAAACTGTACCAAAATCCTTTTAACTGAAACAAATTTATAGAAAGATAATCCAATTTGTTATTTACAAAATATGTCTTCAAAATAAAGGAATTAAGTTAAACCTAATGTAGTTATTAACCGAAAATCTTAAGTAGTCGAAAATCAACACAATTATTCCTATAAGTTTGTGGCTAGCGGAGGAGATGTAAATTGCATCCTAAAATCTCTCTATAGGGGAGTGGGTTTTGCCCCTACTCACTTCAACCTCCCCTTAAGTGTGACTCGTTATTCCCTCAAACTTGCATGTGGGCGAACATTTTAGAAACACACCACTTTCTCTATCACCTTAAAGTTTTAGGGACAAAATGGTGTGTTCTCACAAATATCCATACTATATATCAATACTCGGTCTCCTCCAACAAAATTAAGATCTATTTTTATGGTGATATCTATTTTAGCTCTCATTTCCAATATAAATTCGGTTTCTTTCTATTCCCAATCTAATAGATTTTGGGAGTTGTATTTCATTTATTGACTATAAAAACATAAATAAAAGATCAATTGATATATATTATTGATGTACGGAATAAAATATTTTACTTATCGAATATCATAATAATTCAAATATATTACTTTAATTAAATTTAAAATTAAAATTAAATAATTAAAATAAATCAACAATTATTATTCATTAACGGTATAAATTTTTTATATTATCAAAATATCAATATTATTCTCTTTTAAATAATTAATAGTCTTAATTTTTGTGTTGGATTTTATAAAATATATAATTAAATAGGATTATATAAAATATAATTAAATAAATAAGAAAATAGATGATACAACAACAATAATCTATAATATTTAATATAAAGTCTAAATTTTGTTTTCAAATAATTTATTAATTTATATCATATTCTTAGTGACAATATGTGTCATCGTGCTTTATATTTTTAATAAAGTAATAATAGTAGAATAATATAAAAAGAAGTTGGAACAAAGTAAGAGGCGTACCAATATCCTTTTAACCGAAACAAATTTATAGAAAGATAATCAATTTATTATTTACAAAATATGTCTTTAATCCAATTTGTTATTTACAAAATATGTCTTCAAAATATAGAATTAAGTTAAACCTAATGTAGTTATTAACGAAAATCTTAAGTAGTCAGAAAATCAACACAATTATTCCTATAAATTTGTGGCTAGCGGAAGGAGATGTAAAATTGCATCCCTAAAATCTCTCTATAGGGAGTGGGTTTTCGCCCTACTCACTTCAACACTCCTTAAGTGTGACTACAATATTCCCTCAAACTTGCATGTGAGGCGAACATTTGTTGAAACACACCACTCTTCTCATAAAGTTTAGGGACTAAATGGTGTGTTTCTCACAAATATCTATACTATATATCAATACTCCGAATCTCCCTCCAACAAAATTAAGATCTATTTTTATGATGTTATCTATTTTCTTTTCAGACTTTCCAATACAATAAATTCAATTTCTTTCTATTCCCAATCTAATAGATTTTGGGAGTTGTATTTCATTTATTGACTATAAAAACATAAATAAAAGATCAATCGATATATATTGATATATGCGGAATAAAATATTTTACTTATCGAATATCATAATAATTCAAATATATTACTTTAATTAAATTTAAAATTAAAATTAAATAATTAAAATAAATCAACAATTATTATTCATTAACGGTATAAATTTTTTATATTATCAAAATATCAATATTATTCTCTTTAAATAATTAATAGTCTTAATTTTTGTGTTGGATTTATAAAATATAATTAAATAGGGATTATATAAAAATATAATTAAATAAATAAGAAAATAGATGATACAACAACAATAATCTATAATATTTAATATAAAGTCTAAATTTTGTTTTCAAATAATTTATTAATTTATATCATATTCTTATTGACAATATGTGTCATCGTGCTATGTTTTTTAATAAAGTAGAATAATATAAAAAGTTGGAACAAAGTAAGAGAGAAACTGTACAAAATCCTTTTAACTTACAATCAAAGAAACAAATTTATAGAAAGATAATCCAATTTGTTATTTACAAAATATGTCTTCAAAATATAGGAATTAAGTTAAACCTAATGTAGTTATTATTAACGAAAATCTTAAGTATGAAAATCAACACAATTATTCCTATAAGTTTGTGGCTAGCGGAAGGAGATGTAAAATTGCATCCTAAAATCTCTCTATAGGGGAGTGGGTTTTGCCCTATACTCACTAACACTCCCCTTAAGTGTGACTCTGATATCCCTCAAACTTGCATGTTGAGGCGAACATTTGTGAAAACACACCACTTTCTCTCCTATCACCTTAAAGTTTTAGGGACAAAATGGTGTGTTTCTCACAAATACCCATACTATATCAATACTCCGGAATCTCCCTCCAACAAAATTAAGATCTATTTTTATGACTGTTATCTATTTTCGCACTCAACTTTCTAATAAATTCAGTTCTTTCTATTCCCAATCTAATAACTTTGGGAGTTGTATTTCATTTATTGACTATAAAAACATAAATAAAAGATCAATCGATATATATTATTGATGTACGGAATAAAATATTTTACTTATCGAATATCATAATAATTCAAATATATTACTTTAATTAAATTTAAAATTAAAATTAAATAATTAAAATAAATCAACAATTATTATTCATTAACGGTATAAATTTTTTATATTATCAAAATATCAATATTATTCTCTTTTAAATAATTAATAGTCTTAATTTTGTGTTGGATTTTATAAAAATATAATTAAATAGGGATTATATAAAAATATAATTAAATAAATAAGAGAAAATAGATGATACAACAACAATAATCTATAATATTTAATATAAAGTCTAAATTTTGTTTTCAAATAATTTATTAATTTATATCATATTCTTCGTGACAATATGTGTCATCGTGTGCTTTATGTTTTTAATAAAGTAGAATAATAGTAGAATAATATAAAAAGAAGTTGGAACAAAAGTAAGAGAGAAACTGTACCAATATCCTTTTAACCAGAAACAAATTTATAGAAAGATAATCCAATTTGTTATTTACAAAATATGTCTTTAATCCAATTTGTTATTTACAAAATATGTCTTCAAAATATAGGAATTAAGTTAAACCTAATGTAGTTATTAACCGAAAATCTTAAGTAGTCAGAAAATCAACACAATTATTCCTATAAATTTGTGGCTAGCGGAAGGAGATGTAAAATTGCATCCCTAAAATCTCTCTATAGGGGAGTGGGTTTTCGCCCCTACTCACTTCAACACTCCCCTTAAGTGTGACTACAATATTCCCCTCAAACTTGCATGTGAGACGAACATTTGTGAGAAACACACCACTTTCTCACCTATCACCTTAAAGTTTTAGGGACTAAATGGTGTGTTTCTCACAAATATCTATACTATATATCAATACTCCGGAATCTCCCTCCAACAAAATTAAGATCTATTTTTATGACTGTTATCTATTTTCGCACTCAGCTTTCCAATACAATAAATTCAATTTCTTTCTATTCCCAATCTAAAAGATTTTGGGAGTTGTATTTCATTTATTGACTATAAAAACATAAATAAAAGATCAATCGATATATATTATTGATGTACGGAATAAAATATTTTACTTATCGAATATCATAATAATTCAAATATATTACGTTAATTAAATTTAAAATTAAAATTAAATAATTAAAATAAATCAACAATTATTATTCATTAACGGTATAAATTTTTTTATATTATCAAAATATAAATATTATTCTCTTTTAAATAATTAATAGTCTTAATTTTTGTGTTGGATTTTATAAAAATATAATTAAATAGGGATTATATAAAAATATAATTAAATAAATAAGAGAAAATAGATACAACAACAATAATCTATAATATTTAATATAAAGTCTAAATTTTGTTTCAAATAATTTATTAATTTATATCATATTCTTACGTGACAATATGTGTCATCGTGCTTATTTTTTTAATAAAGTAGAATAATATAAAAAGTTGGAACAAAAGTAAGAAACTGTGCCAAAATCCTTTTAACCAAAACAATTTATAAGAAACAAATTTATAGAAAGATAATCCAATTTGTTATTTACAAAAATATCTTCAAAATATAGGAATTAAGTTAAACCTAATGTAGTTATTAACGAAAATCTTAAGTAGTCGAAAATCAACACAATTATTCCTATAAGTTTGTGGCTAGCGGAAGGAGATGTAAAATTGCATCCTAAAATCTCTCTATAGGGGTGGTTTCGCCCTACTCACTTCAACACTCCCCTTAAGTGTGACTACAATATTCCTCGAACTTGCATGTGGGCGCTTATCCGATCATGTTCAAGTGAACCGAACAACCGGTCCTTTCTCGAACGACCGGTCCCTTTCTCGAACAACCCGGTCCTTTCTCAAACCAGTATTGATATATGGTGGAACATTTGTAGAAACACACCACTTTCTCTTCTATCACCTTAAAGTTTTAGGGACAAAATGGTGTGATTCTCACAAATATCCATATATCAATACTCAAAATCTCCCTCCAACAAAATTAAGATCTATTTTTATAGTATCTATTTTTTCGCACTCGCTTTCCAATACAATAAATTCAATTTCTTTCTATTCCCAATCTAATAGATTTTGGGAGTTATATTTATTGACTATAAAAACTTAAATAAAATCAATCGATATATATTATTGATATACGAATAAAATATTTTACTTATCGAATATCATAATAATTCAAATATATTACTTTAATTAAATTTAAAATTAAAATTAAATAATTAAAATAAATCAACAATTATTATTCATTAACGGTATAAATTTTTTTATATTATAGAAATATCAATATTATTCTCTTTTAAATAATTAATAGTCTTAATTTTTGTGTTGGATTTTATAAAATATAATTAAATAGGGATTATATAAAATATAATTAAATAAATAAGAAAATAGATGATACAACAACAATAATCTATAATATTTAATATAAAGTCTAAATTTTGTTTTCAAATAATTTATTAATTTATATCATATTCTTAAGTGACAATATGTGTCATCGTGCTTTATATTTTTTAATAAAGTAGAATAATATAAAAAGAAGTTGGAACAAAAGTAAGAGAGAAACTGTACCAAAATTCTTTTAACCAGAAACAAATTTATAGAAAGATAATCCAATTTGTTATTTACAAAATATGTCTTCAAAATATAGGAATTAAGTTAAACCAAATGTAGTTATTAACCGAAAATCTTAAGTAGTCAGAAAATCAACACAATTATTCCTATAAGTTTGTGGCTAGGGGAAGATGTAAAATTGCATCCTAAAATCTCTATATAGAAGTGGGTTTTCCTTACTCACTTCAACACTCCCCTTAAGTGTGACTACAGTATTCCCCTCAAACTTGCATGTTAAGAGGAACATTTGTGAGAAACACACCACTTTCTCTTCTATCACCTTAAAGTTTTAGGGACAAAATAGTGTGATTCTCACAAATATCCATACTATATATCAATACTCCGGAATCTCCCTCCAACAAAATTAAGATCTATTTTATGTTGTTATCTATTTTTGCTTTTCGACTTAATACAATAAATTGTTTCTTTATTCCCAATCTAATAGATTTTGGGAGTTGTATTTCATTTATTGACTATAAAAACATAAATAAAAGATCAATCGATATATATTATTGATGTAGGAATAAAATATTTTACTTATCGAATATCATAATAATTCAAATATATTACTTTAATTAAATTTAAAATTAAAATTAAATAATTAAAATAAATCAACAATTATTATTCATTAACGGTATAAATTTTTTATATTATCAAAATATCAATATTATTCTCTTTTAAATAATTAATAGTCTTAATTTTTGTGTTGGATTTTATAAAAATATAATTAAATAGGTATTATATAAAAATATAATTAAATAAATAAGAGAAAATAGATGATACAACAACAATCTATAATATTTAATATAAAGTTTTATTAATTTATATCATATTCTTAAATGACTATATGTGTCATCGTGCTTTATGTTTTTTTAAAAGTAGAATAATATAAAAAGTTGGAACAAAAGTAAGAGAAAACGTACCAACCCGAGAAACAAATTTATAGAATGATAAACCAATTTATTATTTACAAAATATGTCTTCAAAATATATGAATTAAGTTAAACCTAATGTAGTTATTAACGAAAATCTTAAGTAGTTAAAATCAACTTATTCCTATAAGTTTGTGGTTAGCGGAAGAGATGTAAAATTGCATCCCTAAAATCTCTATAGGGGAGTGAGTTTTCGCCTACTCACAAATGTGTTCAACACTCCCCTTAAGTGTGACTACAATATTCCCTCAAACTTGCATGTGAGGCGCTTGATCATGTTCAAGTTTGAACCAATTTCTCGGTCCCTATCTCGAACCAGTATTGATATATAGTGTACCACTTTCTCTCCTATCACCTTAAAATTTTAGGGACAAAATGGTGTGTTTCTCACAATATTCCACTATATATCAATACTCGAGAATCCTCAAAAATTAACATATGTTTTATGATTATTATCTATTTCCAGTTTCTTTCTATTCCCAATCTAATAGATTTTGGGAGTTGTATTTCATTTATTGACTATAAAACTTAAATAAAGATCAATCGATATATATTATTGATATGCGAATAAAATATTTTACTTATCGATATCATAATAATTCAAATATATTATTTTAATTAAATTTAAAATTAAAATTAAATAATTAAAATAAATCAACAATTATTATTCATTAACGGTATAAATTTTTATCAATATTATTCTCTTTTAAATAATTAATAGTCTTAATTTTTGTGTTGGATTTTATAAAAATATAATTAAATAGGATTATATAAAAATATAATTAAATAAATAAGAGAAAATAGATGATACAACAACAATAATCTATAATATTTAATATAAAGTCTAAATTTTGTTTTCAAATAATTTATTAATTTATATCATATTCTTAATGACAATATGTGTCATCGTGCTTTATGTTTTTTAATAAAGTAGAATAATATAAAAAGAAGTTGGAACAAAAGTAAGAGAAACTGTACAAAATCCTTTTAACGAAACAAATTTATAGAAAGATAATCCAATTTGTTATTTACAAAATATGTCTTCAAAATATAGGAATTAAGTTAAACCTAATGTAGTTATTAACAAGAAAATCTTAAGTAGTCGAAAATCAACACAATTATTCCTATAAGTTTGTGGCTAAGCGGAAGGAGATGTAAAATTGCATCCCTAAAATCTCTCTATAGGGAGTGGGTTTTGCCCTACTCACTTCAACACTACCCTTAAGTGTGACTACAATATTCCTCAAACTTGCATGTGAGGCGCTTACCCACGATCATGTTCAAGTTTGAACGAACAACCGGTCCCTTTCGTGACCGGTCCTTTCTCAAACCAGATTGATATATAGTGTGAACATTTGTGAGAAACACACCACTTTATCTCTATCACCTTAAGTTTAGGGACAAAATGGTGTGTTTCTCACAAATATCCATACTATATATCAATACTCAAATCTCCTCCAACAAAATTAAGATCTATTTTTATGACTGTTATCTATTTTCGCACTCAGCTTTCCAATACAATAAATTCAGTTTCTTTCTATTCCCAATCTAATAGATTTTGGGAGTTGTATTTCATTTATTGACTATAAAAACATAAATAAAAGATCAATCGATATATATTATTGATATACGAATAAAATATTTTACTTTTCGAATATCATAATAATTCAAATATATTACTTTAATTAAATTTAAAATTAATATTAAATAATTAAAATAAATCAACAAATATTATTCATTAACGGTATAAATTTTTTTTATATTATCAAAATATCAATATTATTCTCTTTTAAATAATTAATAGTCTTAATTTTTGTGTTGGATTTTATAAAAATATAATTAAATAGGGATTATATAAAATATAATTAAATAAATAAGAAAATAGATGATACAACAACAATAATCTATAATATTTAATATAAAGTCTAAATTTCATATGTGTCATAGTGCTTTATGTTTTTTTTAATAAAGTAGAATAATATAAAAAGAAGTTGGAACAAAGTCAGAGAGAAACTGTACCAAAATCCTTTTAACCAGAAACAAATTTATAGAAAGATAATCCAATTTGTTATTTACAAAATATGTCTTCAAAATATAGGAATTAAGTTAAACCTAATGTAGTTATTAACCGAAAATCTTAAGTATTGAAAATCAACACATTATTCCTATAAGTTTGTGCTAGCGGAAGGAGATGTAAATTGCATCCTAAAATCTCTCTATAGGGGTGGGTTTCGCCCCTATTCACTTCAACACTCCCTTAAGTGTGACTACAATATTCCTCAAACTTGCATGTGGGCGCTTACGATCATGTTCAAGTTTGAACCCGAACAACCAGTCCCTTTCTCGAGCGACCGGTCCCTTTCTCAAACCAGTATTGATTTATAGTGTAGGAACATTTGTGGAAACCACTTTCTCTCTATCACCTTAAAGTTTTAGGGACAAAATGGTGTGTTTCTCACAAATATCCATACTATATCAATACTCGAATCTCCCTCCAACAAAATTAAGATCTATTTTTATGACTGTTATCTATTTTAGCACTCAGCTTTCCAATACAATAAATTCAGTTTCTTTCTATTCCCAATCTAATAGATTTTGGGAGTTGTATTTCATTTATTGACTATAAAAACTTAAATAAAAGATCAATCGATATATATTATTGATGTACGGAATAAAATATTTTACTTATCGAATATCATAATAATTCAAATATATTACTTTAATTAAATTTAAAATTAAAATTAAATAATTAAAATAAATCAACAATTATTATTCATTAACGGTATAAATTTTTTTATATTATAAAAATATCAATATTATTCTCTTTTAAATAATTAATAGTCTTAATTTTTGTGTTGGATTTTATAAAAATATAATTAAATAGGGATTATATAAAAATATAATTAAATAAATAAGAGAAAATAGATGATACAACAACAATAATCTATAATATTTAATATAAAGTCTAAATTTTGTTTTCAAATAATTTATTAATTTATATCATATTCTTAGTGACAATATGTGTCATCGTGCTTTATGTTTTTAATAAAGTAGAATAATAAAAAGTTGGAACAAAAAAGAGAGAGAACTGTACCAAAATCCTTTTAACCAGAAACAAATTTATAGAAAGATAATCCAATTTGTTATTTACAAAATATGTCTTCAAAATATAGGAATTAAGTTAAACCTAATGTAGTTATTAACCGAAAATCTTAAGTAGTCAGAAAATCAACACAATTATTCCTATAAGTTTGTGGCTAGCGGAAGGAGATGTAAAATTGCATCCCTAAAATCTCTATAGGGGTGGGTTTTCGCCCCTACTCCTTCAACTCCCCTTAAGTGTGACTACAGTATTCCCCTCAAACTTGCATGTTGAGACGAACATTTGTGAGAAACACAACACTTTCTCTCCTATCACCTTAAAGTTTTAGGGACAAAATGGTGTGTTTCTCACAAATACCCATACTATATCAATACTCCGGAATCTCCCTCCAACAAAATTAAGATCTATTTTTATGATATTATCTATTTTGCTTTCGACTTTCCAATACAATAAATTCATTTCTTTCTATTCCCAATCTAATAAATTTTGGAAGTTTTATTTCATTTATTGACTATAAAAACATAAATAAAAGATCAATCGATATATATTATTGATGTACGGAATAAAATATTTTACTTATCGAATATCATAATAATTCAAATATATTACTTTAATTAAATTTAAAATTAAAATTAAATAATTAAAATAAATCAACAATTATTATTCATTGGTATAAATTTTTATATTATCAAAATATCAATATTATTCTCTTTTAAATAATTAATAGTCTTAATTTTTGTGTTGGATTTTATAAAAATATAATTAAATAGGGATTATATAAAAATATAATTAAATAAATAAGAGAAAATAGATGATACAACAACAATTTCAAATAATTTATTAATTTATATCATATTCTTCGTGACAATATATATTAATCATCGTGCCTTATGTTTTTTTTTTAAAGTAGAATAATATAAAAAGAAGTTGGAACAAAAGTAAGAGAGAAACTGTACCAAAATCCTTTTAACCAGAAACAAATTTATAGAAAGATAATCCAATTTGTTATTTACAAAATATGTCTTCAAAATATAGGAATTAAGTTAAACCTAATGTAGTTATTAACCGAAAATCTTAAGTAGTCAGAAAATCAACACAATTATTCCTATAAGTTTGTGGCTAGCGGAAGGAGATGTAAAATTGCATCCTAAAATCTCTATAGGGGGTGGGTTTTAGCTACTCCTTCAACACTCCTTAAGTGTGATTCTACATATTCCTCAAACTTGCATGTTGAGACGAACATTGTGAGAAACACACCACTTTCTCTCCTATCACCTTAAAGTTTTAGGGACAAAATGATGTGTTTCTCACAAATATCCACACTATATATCAATACTCCGGAATCTCCCTCCAACAAAATTAAGATCTATTTTTATGACTGTTATCTATTTTCCCACTCAGCTTCCCAATACAATAAATTCAGTTTCTTTCTATTCCCAATCTAATAGATTTTGGGAGTTGTATTTCATTTATTGACTATAAAAACATAAATAAAAGATCAATCGATATATATTATTGATGTACGGAATAAAATATTTTACTTATCGAATATCATAATAATTCAAATATATTACTTTAATTAAATTTAAAATTAAAATTAAATAATTAAAATAAATCAACAATTATTATTCATTAACGGTATAAATTTTTTTATATTATCAAAATATCAATATTATTCTCTTTTAAATAATTAATAGTCTTAATTTTTTGTTTGGATTTTATAAAATATAATTAAATATGGATTATATAAAAATATAATTAAATAAATAAGAAAATAGATGATACAACAACAATAATCTATAATATTTAATATAAAGTCTAAATTTTGTTTTCAAATAATTTATTAATTTATATCATATTCTTCGTGACAATATGTGTCATCGTGCTTTATATTTTTAATAAAGTAGAATAATATAAAAGAAGTTGGAACAAAGTAAAGAAAGCATGCCAAAATCCTTTTAACGAGAAACAAATTTATAGAAAGATAATCAATTTATTATTTAAAATATGTCTTCAAAATATATAGGAATTAAGTTAAACCTAATGTAGTTATTAACCGAAAATCTTAAGTAGTCGGAAAATCAACACAATTATTCCTATAAGTT
>CM038796.1:201101042-201305857 GCA_021764765.1 Vicia sativa
GTTTCTCACAAATATTTATACTATATATCAATATCTAATCTCCCCAAATAAAATTAAGATCTATATTTTATGATCATATCTATTTTCTGACTCAAATTTTCTCAATACAATAAATTAATTTCTTTCTATTCCCAATCTAATAGATTTTGGGAGTTGATTTCATTTATTGACTATAAAACTTAAATAAAAGATCAATCGATATATATTATTGATGTACGAATAAAATATTTTACTTATCGAATATCATAATAATTCAAATATATTACTTTAATTAAATTTAAAATTAAAATTAAATAATTAAAATAAATCAACAATTATTATTCATTAACGGTATAAATTTTTTATATTATCAAAATATCAATATTATTCTCTTTAAATAATTAATAGTCTTAATTTTTGTGTTGGATTTTATAAAAATATAATTAAATAAATAAGAGAAAATAGATTATACAACAATAATCTATAATATTTAATATAAAGTCTAAATTTTGTTTTCAAATAATTTATTAATTTATATCATATTCTTCGTGACAATATGTGTCATCGTGCTTTTATGTTTTTTAATAAAAGAATAATATAAAAAGAAGGAACAAAAGTAAGAGAGAAACTGTATCAAAATCCTAACTTAAAACAAATTTATAGAAAGATAATCCAATTTGTTATTTACAAAATATGTCTTCAAATATAGGAATTAAGTTAAACCTAATGTAGTTATTAATCAAAATCTTAAGTAGTTAGAAAATCAACACAATTATTCCTATAAGTTTGTGGCTAGCAAGGAGATGTAAAATTGCATCCCTAAAATCTCTCATAGGGAGTGGGTTTCGCCTCACTCACTTCAACACCCCTGCTGACTCACAAGATTCCCCCAAACTTGCTGTCGGATTTAATATTTAGAGAAACACACCACTTTCTCCTATCACCTTAAAGTTTTAGGACAAAATGGTGTGTTTCACAAATATCCATACTATATATCAATATCCTAATCTCCCTCCAACAAAATTAAGATCTATTTTTAAGGATCGTTATCTATTTTCTCAGACTTTCCAATACAATAAATTCAGCTTTTCTCATTCCCAATCTAATAGATTTTGGGAGTTGTATTTCATTTATTGACTATAAAACATAAATAAAAGATCAATCGATATATATTATTGATGTACGAATAAAATATTTTACTTATCGAATATCATAATAATTCAAATATATTACTTTTAATTAAATTTAAAATTAAATAATTAAAATAAATCAACAATTATTATTCATTAACGGTATAAATTTTTTTATATTATCAAAATATCAATATTATTTCTTTAAATAATTAATAGTCTTAATTTTGTGTTGGATTTATAAAAATATAATTAAATAGGATTATATAAAATATAATTAAATAAATAAGATAAAATAGATATATAACAACAATAATCTATAATATTTAATATAAAGTCTAAATTTTGTTTTCAAATAATTTATTAATTTATATCATATTCTTCGTGATAATATGTGTCATCGTGCTTTATGTTTTTTTAATAAAGTAGAATATAAAAAGAAGTTGGAACAAAAGTAAGAGAGAAACTGACCAAAATCCTTTAACCGAAACAAATTTATAGAAAGATAATCAAATTTGTTATTTACAAAATATGTCTTTAATCCAATTTGTTATTTACAAAATATGTCTTAAAATATAGGAATTAAGTTAAACCTAATGTAGTTATTAACTGAAAATCTTAAGTAGTGAGAAAATCAACACAATTATTCCTATAAGTGTGGCTAGCAAGGAGATGTAAAATTGCATCCCTAAATTTCTATAGGATTGGTCACCCCCACCACTCTCAACACCCCTTAAGTGTGACTACAATATTCCCCTCAAACTTGCATCTGAGACGCCACCACGATCATGTTCAAGTTTGAACCGATCAACCTTATCCCTTTCTAACAATTCGGTCCTTTCTAACAACCCGTCCCTTTCAATTCAAGATGATATATATGAATATTTGTGAGAAACACACCACTTTCTCTCCTATCACCTTAAAGTTTTAGGGACAAAATGGTGTGATTCTCACAAATATCCATACTATATATCAATACTCCTAATCTCCCTCCAACAAAATTAAGATCTATTTTATGATCTTATATATTTTCGCACTCGCCTTTCCAATACAATAAATTAATTTCTTTCTATTCCCAATCTAATAGATTTTGGGAGTTATCATTTATTGACTATAAAAACTTAAATAAAAGATCAATCGATATATATTATTGATGTACGGAATAAAATATTTTACTTATCGAATATCATAATAATTCAAATATATATTTTTTAATTAAATTTAAAATTAAAATTAAATAATTAAAATAAATCAACAATTATTATTCATTAACGGTATATATATTTTTATATTATCAAAATATCAATATTATTCTCTTTTAAATAATTAATAGTCTTAATTTTTGTGTTGGATTTTATAAAAGTATAATTAAATAGGGATTATATAAAATATAATTAAATAAATAAGAGAAAATAGATGATACAACAACAATAATCTATAATATTTAATATAAAGTCTAAATTTTGTTTTCAAATAATTTATTAATTTATATCATATTCTTCGTGACAATATGTGTCATCGGTTTTATGTTTTTAATAAAGTAGAATAATATAAAAAGAAGTTGGAACAAAAGTAAGAGAGAAATCGATCAAAATCCTTTTAACTAAACAAATTTATAGAAAGATAATCCAATTTGTTATTTACAAAATATGTCTTCAAAATATAGGAATTAAGTTAAACCTAATGTAGTTATTAACCGAAAATCTTAAGTAGTCGTAAAATCAACACAATTATTCTATATAAGCTCAGGAAGCAATGGGAATGAGATCCCAATCTTTCCTATTGTGGTTCAGTTTTCACTTCCTACTCACTCTTCAACAACACCTTGCTGCACTATATATTCTCAAACTTGGGTGTAGACGCCACCCACCTCTTCCTATCACCTTAAAGTTTTAGGGACAAAATGTGTGTTTCACAAATATCCATACTATATCAATACTCCTAATCTCCTCCAACAAAATTAAGATCTATTTTTATGATTGTTATCTATTTTCGCACCTTTCCAATACAATAAAAATTTCTTTTTCTATTCCCAATCTAATAGATTTTGGTAGTTGTATTTCATTATTGACTATAAAACATAAATAAAAGATCAACGATATATATTATTGATGTACGGAATAAAATATTTTACTTATCGAATATCATAATAATTTAAAATATATTACTTTAATTAAATTTAAAATTAAAATTAAATAATTAAAATAAATCAACAATTATTATTCATTAATGGTATAAATTTTTTATATTATCAAATTATCAATATTATTCTCTTTTAAATAATTAATAGTCTTAATTTTTATGTGGATTTTATAAAAATATAATAGGGATTATATAAAAATATAATTAAATAAGAGAAAATAGATGATACAACAACAATAATCTATAATATTTTATATAAAGTCTAAATTTCATATGTCATCGTGCTTTATGTTTTTTTTTTTAATAAAGTAGATTAATATAAAAAGAAGTTGAAACAAAAGTAAGAGAGAAACTGTACTAAAATCCTTTTAACCGTAAAACAAATTTATAGAAAGATAATCCAATTTGTTATTTACAAAATATGTCTTCAAAATATAGGAATTAAGTTAAACCTAGTGTAGATTAACCGAAAATCTTAAGTAGTCGAAAATCAACACAATTATTCCTATAAGTTTGTGGCTAGCCAAGGAGATGTAAATTGCATCCCAAAATCTCTATATAGGAGTGGGTCACGCCCTACCACTTCAACACCCTTAAGTGTGACTACAATATTCCCCAAACTTGCATGGAGACGCACTCACGATCATGTTCAAGTTTGAACCGAACAACCCGGTCCTTTCTAACAACCCGTCCTTTCTCGAACAACCCGTCCTTTTCAGTCCAAGATTGATTGATATAGTGTAGGAACATTTGTGAGAAACACACCACTTTCTTCTCTATCACACCACTTTCTCTCCTATCACCTTAAAATTTTAGGGACAAATGGTGTGTTTCCACAAATATACTATATATATATATCCTAATCTCCCTCCAACAAAATTAAGATCTATTTTTATGACTGTTATTTATTTTCGCACTCAGCTTTCCAATATAATAAATTCACTTTCTTTCTATTCCCAATCTAATAGATTTTGGGAGTTGTATTTCATTTATGGACTATAAAAACATAAATAAAAGATCAATCGATATATATTATTGATGTACGGAATAAAATATTTTACTTATCGAATATCATAGTAATTCAAATATATTACTTTAATTATATTTAAAATTAAAATTAAATAATTAAAATAAATCAACAATTATTATTCATTAACGGTATCAATTTTTTTATATTATCAAAATATCAATATTATTCTCTTTTAAATAATTAATAGTCTTAATTTTTGTGTTGGATTTTATAAAAGTATAATTAAATAGGGATTATATAAAAATATAATTAAATAAATAAGAGAAAATAGATGATACAACAAAAATAATCTATAATATTTAATATAAAGTCTAAATTTTTTTTTCAAATAATTTATTAATTTATATCATATTCTTCGTGACAATATGTGTCATCGTGCTTTATATTTTTTTTAATAAAGTAGAATAATATAAAAAGAAGTTGGAACAAAAGTAAGAGAGTACTCAAAATCCTTTTAACCAAAACAAATTTATAGAAAGATAATCCAATTTGTTATTTACAAAATATGTCTTCAAAATATAGGAATTAAGTTAAACCTAATGTAGTTATTAACCAAAATCTTAAGTAGTCGAAAATAAACACAATTATTCCTATAAGTTTGTGGCTAGCGGAAGGAGATGTAAAATTGCATCCCTAAAATCTCTCTATAGGGGAGTGGTTTTCGCCCTACTCACTTCAACACTCCTTAATGTGACTACGATTCCCTCAAACTTGCATGCAGAACATTTGTGAGAAACACACCACTTTCTCCTATCACCTTAAAGTTTTAGGGACAAATGGTGTGTTTTCACAAATATCCATACTATATATCAATACTCGGAATCTCTCCAACAAAATTAAGATCTATTTTTATGATATATCTATTTCCGCTTCCTGACTTTCCAATACAATAAATTCGCTTTCTTTCTATTCCCAATCTAATAGATTTTGGGAGTTGTATTTCATTTATTGACTATAAAACATAAATAAAAGATCAATTGATATATATTATTGATGTAATGAATAAAATATTTTACTTATCGAATATCATAATAATTCAAATATATTACTTTAATTAAATTTAAAATTAAAATTAAATAATTAAAATAAATCAACAATTATTATTCATTAACGGTATAAATTTTTTATATTATCAAAATATCAATATTATTCTCTTTTAAATAATTAATAGTCTTAATTTTTGTGTTGGATTTTATAAAAATATAATTAAATAGGGATTATATAAAATATAATTAAATAAATAAGAGAAAATAGATGATACAACAAAAATAATCTATAATATTTAATATAAAGTCTAAATTTTGTTTTCAAATAATTTATTAATTTATATCATATTCTTCGTGACAATATGTGTCATCGTGTTATATTTTTTAATAAAGTAGAATAATAGTAGAATAATATAAAAGAAGTTGGAACAAAAGTAAGAGAGAAACTGTATTAAAATCCTTTTAACCGTAAACAAATTTATAGAAAGATAATCCAATTTGTTATTTACAAAATATGTCTTTAATCCAATTTGTTATTTACAAAATATCTTCCAAATATAGGAATTAAGTTAAACCTAATGTAGTTATTAACCAAAATCTTAAGTAGTCGAAAATCAACACAATTATTCCTATAAATTTGTATAGCAAGGAGATGTAAAATTGCATCCCTAAAATCTCTATAGGGAGTGGGTTTTCGCCTCACTCACTTCAACTCCCCTTAAGTGTGACTACAATATTCCCTCAAACTTGTATGTGAGACGACACACCATCATGTTCAAGTTTGAACCGAACAACCCGGTCCCTTTCGAACATTCGTTCCTTTCTCAACAACCTGTCCTTTTCAACCGTATTGATATATAGTAGAACATTTGTGAGAAACACACTACTTTCTCTCCTATCACCTTAAAGTTTTAGGGACAAATGGTGTGATTCTCACAAATATCTATACTATATATCAATACTCTAATCTCCTCCAACAAAATTAAGATCTACTTTTATGATCATTATCTATTTTCGTTTTCGACTTTCCAATACAATAAATTCAATTTCTTTCTATTCCCAATCTAATAGATTTTGGGAGTTGTATTTCATTTATTGACTATAAAAACATAAATAAAAGATCAATCGATATATATTATTGATATATAAATAAAATATTTTACTTATCGAATATCATAATAATTCAAATATATTACTTAAATTAAATTTAAAATTAAAATTAAATAATTAAAATAAATCAACAATTATTATTCATTAACGGTATAAATTTTTTATATTATCAAAATATCAATATTATTCTCTTTAAATAATTAATAGTCTTAATTTTTGTGTTGGATTTATAAAAAATATAATTAAATAGGGATTATATAAAATATAATTAAATAAATAAGAGAAAATAGATGATACAACAAAATAATCTATAATATTTAATATAAAGTCTAAATTTTGTTTTCAAATAATTTATTAATTTATATCATATTCTTCGACAATATGTGTCATCGTGTTTTATATTTTTTAATAAAGTAGAATAATATAAAAAGAAGTTGGAACAAAAGTAAGAGAGAAACTGCAAAATCCTTTTAACCGTAAACAAATTTATAGAAAGATAATCCAATTTGTTATTTACAAAATATGTCTTCAAAATAAAGGAATTAAGTTAAACCTAATGTAGTTATTAACCGAAAATCTTAAGTAGTCGAAAATCAACACAATTATTCCTATAAGTTTGTATAGCGGAAGGAGATGTAAATTGCATCCCTAAAATCTCTCTATAGGGGAGTGGGTTTTGCCCTACTCACTTCAACACTCCCTTAAGTGTGCTCTGATATCCCTCAAACTTGCATGTTGAGGAGAATTTTGAGAAACACACCACTTTCTCCTATCACCTTAAAGTTTTAGGGACAAAATGGTGTGTTTCTCACAAATATCCATACTATATATCAATACTCTGAATCTCCTCCAACAAAATTAAGATCTATTTTATGATTGATATCTATTTTCGCCGCTTTCCAATACAATAAATTCGCTTTCTTTATTCCAATCTAATAGATTTTGGGAGTTGTATTTCATTTATTGACTATAAAAACATAAATAAAAGATCAATGGATATATATTATTGATGTACGGAATAAAATATTTTACTTATCGAATATCATAATAATTCAAATATATTACTTTAATTAAATTTAAAATTAAAATTAAATGATTAAAATAAATCAACAATTATTATTCATTAACGGTATAAATTTTTTTATATTATCAAAATATCAATATTATTCTCTTTTAAATAATTAATAGTCTTAATTTTTGTGTTGGATTTTATAAAAATATAATTAAATAGGGATTATATAAAAATATAATTAAATAAATAAGAGAAAATAGACGATACAACAACAATAATCTATAATATTTAATATAAAGTCTAAATTTTGTTTTCAAATAATTTATTAATTTATATCATATTCTTCGTGACAATATGTGTCATCGTGCTTTATGTTTTTTTTAATAAAGTAGAATAATAGTAGAGTAATATAAAAAGAAGTTGGAACAAAAGTAAGAGAGAAACTGTACCAATATCCTTTTAACCAGAAACAAATTTATAGAAAGATAATCCAATTTGTTATTTACAAAATATGTCTTTAATCCAATTTGTTATTTACAAAATATGTCTTCAAATATAGGAATTAAGTTAAACCAAATGTAGTTATTAGAAAATCTTAAGTAGTTTAAAATCAACACAATTATTCCTATAAATTTGTGGCTAGCGGAAGGAGATGTAAATTGCATCCTAAATCTATGGGAGTGGGTTTTTTTTCCTCACTTCTTACACCCCTTAAGTGTGACTACAATATTCCCTCAAACTTGTATGTGAGGCGCTACTACGATCATGTTCAAGTTTGAACCAACAACTTGGTCCCTCTCGAACGATTCAGTCCTTTCTGAACAACGTGTCCCTCAACAGTATTGATATATAGTGGGAAACACACTACTTTCTCTCCTATCACCTTAAAGTTTTAGGGACAAAATGGTGTGATTCTCACAAATATCTATACTATATATCAATACTCTCTCCTCCAACAAAATTAAGATCTACTTTATGGTCATATCTATTTTCTTTTCGACTTTCCAATACAATAAATTCAATTTCTTTCTATTCCCAATCTAATAGATTTTGGGAGTTGTATTTCATTTATTGACTATAAAAACATAAATAAAAGATCAATCGATATATATTATTGATATACGGAATAAAATATTTTACTTATCGAATATCATAATAATTCAAATATATTACTTAAATTAAATTTAAAATTAAAATTGAATAATTAAAATAAATCAACAATTATTATTCATTAACGGTATAAATTTTTTTATATTATCAAAATATCAATATTATTCTCTTCTAAATAATTAATAGTGTTAATTTTTGTGTTGGATTTTATAAAAATATAATTAAATAGGGATTATATAAAAATATAATTAAATAAATAAGAGAAAATAGATGATACAACAAAAATAATCTATAATATTTAATATAAAGTCTAAATTTTGTTTTCAAATAATTTATTAATTTATATCATATTCTTCGTGACAATATGTGTCATCGTGCTTTATATTTTTTTTAATAAAGTAGAATAATATAAAAAGAAGTTGGAACAAAAGTAAGAGAGAAACTGCAAAATCCTTTTAACCAAAACAAATTTATAGAAAGATAATCCAATTTGTTATTTACAAAATATGTCTTCAAAATAAAGGAATTAAGTTAAACCTAATGTAGTTATTAACCTAAAATCTTAAGTAGTCTGAAAATCAACACAATTATTCCTATAAGTTTGTGGCTAGCGGAAGGAGATGTAAAATTGCATCCCTAAAATCTCTCTATAGGGGAGTGGGTTTTTGCCCCTACTCACTTCAACACTCCCCTTAAGTGTGCCTACAGTATTCCCCTCAAACTTGCATGTTGAGACGAACATTTGAGACACCACTCTCTCCTATCACCTTAAAGTTTTAGGGACAAATGGTGTGTTTCTCACAAATATCCATACTATATATCAATACTCTGGAATCTCCTCCAACAAAATTAAGATCTATTTTTATGACTGATATCTATTTTCGCTCTCAGCTTTCCAATACAATAAATTCAGTTTCTTTCTATTCCCAATCTAATAGATTTTGGGAGTTGTATTTCATTTATTGACTATAAAAACATAAATAAAAGATCAATTGATATATATTATTGATGTACGGAATAAAATATTTTACTTATCGAATATCATAATAATTCAAATATATTACTTTAGTTAAATTTAAAATTAAAATTAAATGATTAAAATAAATCAACAATTATTATTCATTAACGGTATAAATTTTTTTATATTATCAAAATATCAATATTATTCTCTTTTAAATAATTAATAGTCTTAATTTTTGTGTTGGATTTTATAAAAATATAATTAAATACGGATTATATAAAAATATAATTAAATAAATAAGAGAAAATAGACGATACAACAACAATAATCTATAATATTTAATATAAAGTCTAAATTTTGTTTTCAAATAATTTATTAATTTATATCATATTCTTCGTGACAATATGTGTCATCGTGCTTTATGTTTTTTTTAATAAAGTAGAATAATAGTAGAATAATATAAAAAGAAGTTGGAACAAAAGTAAGAGAGAAACTGTACCAATATCCTTTTAACCAGAAACAAATTTATAGAAAGATAATCCAATTTGTTATTTACAAAATATGTCTTTAATCCAATTTGTTATTTACAAAATATGTCTTCAAAATATAGGAATTAAGTTAAACCTAATGTAGTTATTAACCGAAAATCTTAAGTAGTCAGAAAATCAACACAATTATTCCTATAAATTTGTGGCTAGCGGAAGGAGATGTAAAATTGCATCCCTAAAATCTCTCTATGGGAGTGGGTTTCGCCCCTACTCACAACACCTTCCCTTGTGACTACAATATTCCCTCAAACTTGCATGTGGAGATTTTTTGAGAAACACACCACTTTCTCACCTATCACCTTAAAGTTTTAGGGACTAAATGGTGTGTTTCTCACAAATATCTATACTATATATCAATACTCCGAATCTCCTCCAACAAAATTAAGATCTATTTTTTATGATCTATTTTATTTTCGACTTTCCAATACAATAAATTAATTTCTTTCTATTCCCAATCTAAAAGATTTTGGGAGTTGTATTTCATTTATTGACTATAAAAACAAATAAAAGATCAATCGATATATATTATTGATGTATGGAATAAAATATTTTACTTATCGAATATCATAATAATTCAAATATATTACGTTAATTAAATTTAAAATTAAAATTAAATAATTAAAATAAATCAACAATTATTATTCATTAACGGTATAAATTTTTTTATATTATCAAAATATAAATATTATTCTCTTTTAAATAATTAATAGTCTTAATTTTTGTGTTGGATTTTATAAAATATAATTAAATAGGGATTATATAAAATATAATTAAATAAATAAGAGAAAATAGATGATACAACAACAATAATCTATAATATTTAATATAAAGTCTAAATTTTGTTTTCAAATAATTTATTAATTTATATCATATTCTTCGTGACAATATGTGTCATCGTGCTTTATGTTTTTTTTTTAATAAAGTAGAATAATATAAAAAGAAGTTGGAACAAAAGTAAGAGAGAAACTGTACCAAAATCCTTTTAACCAGAAACAATTACAATCCTTTTAACCAGAAACAAATTTATAGAAAGATAATCCAATTTGTTATGTACAAAATCTGTCTTCAAAATATAGGAATTAAGTTAAACCTAATGTAGTTATTAACCGAAAATCTTAAGTAGTCGAAAATCAACACAATTATTCCTATAAGTTTGTAGCGGAAGGAGATGTAAAATTGCATCCCTAAAATCTCTATAGGGAGTGGGTTTTGCCCTACTCACTTCAACACTCCCTTAAGTGTGCTACAGTATTCCTCAAACTTGCATGTTGAGATTTGACATTTGAGAAACACACCACTTTCTCTCCTATCACCTTAAAGTTTTAGGGACAAAATGGTGTGTTTCTCACAAATATCCATACTATATATCAATACTCGAATCTCCTCCAACAAAATTAAGATCTATTTTTATGATCATATCTATTTTCGCCTCACTTTCCAATACAATAAATTCAGCTTTTCTATTCCCAATCTAATAGATTTTGGGAGTTGTATTTCATTTATTGACTATAAAACATAAATAAAAGATCAATTGATATATATTATTGATGTATGGAATAAAATATTTTACTTATCGAATATCATAATAATTCAAATATATTACTTTATTAAATTTAAAATTAAAATTAAATAATTAAAATAAATCAACAATTATTATTCATTAACGGTATAAATTTTTTATATTATCAAAATATCAATATTATTCTCTTTTAAATAATTAATAGTCTTAATTTTTGTGTTGGATTTTATAAAATATAATTAAATAGGGATTATATAAAATATAATTAAATAAATAAGAGAAAATAGACGATACAACAACAATAATCTATAATATTTAATATAAAGTCTAAATTTTGTTTTCAAATAATTTATTAATTTATATCATATTCTTCGTGACAATATGTGTCATCGTGCTTTATGTTTTTTTTAATAAAGTAGAATAATAGTAGAATAATATAAAAAGAAGTTGGAACAAAAGTAAGAGAGAAACTGTACCAATATCCTTTTAACCAGAAACAAATTTATAGAAAGATAATCCAATTTGTTATTTACAAAATATGTCTTTAATCCAATTTGTTATTTACAAAATATGTCTTCAAAATATAGGAATTAAGTTAAACCTAATGTAGTTATTAACCGAAAATCTTAAGTAGTCAGAAAATCAACACAATTATTCCTATAAATTTGTGGCTAGCGGAAGGAGATGTAAAATTGCATCCCTAAAATCTCTCTATAGGGGAGTGGGTTTCGCTACTCACTCAACACTCCCTTAAGTGTGACTACAATATTCCTCAAACTTGCATGAGAACATTTGTGAGAAACACACCACTTTCTCACCTATCACCTTAAAGTTTTAGGGACTAAATGGTGTGTTTCTCACAAATATCTATACTATATATCAATACTCCGGAATCTCCCTCCAACAAAATTAAGATCTATTTTTATGATCATATCTATTTTCGCATCAACTTTCCAATACAATAAATTAATTTCTTTCTATTCCCAATCTAAAGATTTTGGGAGTTGTATTTCATTTATTGACTATAAAACATAAATAAAAGATCAATCGATATATATTATTGATGTACGGAATAAAATATTTTACTTATCGAATATCATAATAATTCAAATATATTACGTTAATTAAATTTAAAATTAAAATTAAATAATTAAAATAAATCAACAATTATTATTCATTAACGGTATAAATTTTTTTATATTATCAAAATATAAATATTATTCTCTTTTAAATAATTAATAGTCTTAATTTTTGTGTTGGATTTTATAAAAATATAATTAAATAGGGATTATATAAAAATATAATTAAATAAATAAGAGAAAATAGATGATACAACAACAATAATCTATAATATTTAATATAAAGTCTAAATTTTGTTTTCAAATAATTTATTAATTTATATCATATTCTTCGTGACAATATGTGTCATCGTGCTTTATGTTTTTTTTTAATAAAGTAGAATAATATAAAAAGAAGTTGGAACAAAAGTAAGAGAGAAACTGTACCAAAATCCTTTTAACCAGAAACAATTACAATCCTTTTAACCAGAAACAAATTTATAGAAAGATAATCCAATTTGTTATGTACAAAATCTGTCTTCAAAATATAGGAATTAAGTTAAACCTAATGTAGTTATTAACCGAAAATCTTAAGTAGTCTGAAAATCAACACAATTATTCCTATAAGTTTGTGGCTAGCGGAAGGAGATGTAAAATTGCATCCCTGAAATCTCTCTATAGGGGAGTGGGTTTTCGCCCCTACTCACTTCAACACTCCCCTTAAGCGTGACTACAATATTCCCCTCGAACTTGCATGTGGGACGCTTATCCACGATCATGTTCAAGTTTGAACCGAACAACCCGGTCGCTTTCTCGAACGACCCGGTCCCTTTCTCGAACAACCTGTCCCTTTCAACCAAGATTATATATGTAGGAACATTTGTGAGAAACACACCACTTTCTCTCTATCACCTTAAAGTTTTAGGGACAAATGGTGTGATTCTCACAAATATCCATACTATATATCAATACTCCTAATCTCCTCCAACAAAATTAAGATCTATTTTATGATCATATCTATTTTCGCACTCGACTTTCCAATACAATAAATTCAATTTCTTTCTATTCCCAATCTAATAGATTTTGGGAGTTGTATTTCATTTATTGACTATAAAACTTAAATAAAAGATCAATCGATATATATTATTGATGTACGGAATACAATATTTTACTTATCGAATATCATAATAATTCAAATATATTACTTTAATTAAATTTAAAATTAAAATTAAATAATTAAAATAAATCAACAATTATTATTCATTAACGGTATAAATTTTTTTATATTATAAAAATATCAATATTATTCTCTTTTAAATAATTAATAGTCTTAATTTTTGTGTTGGATTTTATAAAAGTATAATTAAATAGGGATTATATAAAAATATAATTAAATAAATAAGAGAAAATAGATGATACAACAACAATAATCTATAATATTTAATATAAAGTCTAAATATTGTTTTCAAATAATTTATTAATTTATATCATATTCTTCGTGACAAGATGTGTCATCGTGCTTTATATTTTTTTTAATAAAGTAGAATAATATAAAAAGAAGTTGGAACAAAAGTAAGAGAGAAACTGTACCAAAATTCTTTTAACCAGAAACAAATTTATAGAAAGATAATCCAATTTGTTATTTACAAAATATGTCTTCAAAATATAGGAATTAAGTTAAACCAAATGTAGTTATTAACCGAAAATCTTAAGTAGTCAGAAAATCAACACAATTATTCCTATAAGTTTGTGGCTAGGGGAACGAGATGTAAAATTGCATCACTAAAATCTCTCTATAGGGGAGTGGGTTTTCGCCCCTACTCACTTCAACACTCCCCTTAAGTGTGACTCTAAGATTCCCTCAAACTTGCATGTTAAGAGAACATTGTGAGAAACACACCACTTTCTCTTCTATCACCTTAAAGTTTTAGGGACAAAATAGTGTGATTCTCACAAATATCCATACTATATATCAATACTCCGGAATCTCCCTCCAACAAAATTAAGATCTATTTTTATGACTGTTATCTATTTTCGCACTCAGCTTTCCAATACAATAAATTCAATTTCTTTCTATTCCCAATCTAATAGATTTTGGGAGTTGTATTTCATTTATTGACTATAAAAACATAAATAAAAGATCAATCGATATATATTATTGATGTACGGAATAAAATATTTTACTTATCGAATATCATAATAATTCAAATATATTACTTTAATTAAATTTAAAATTAAAATTAAATAATTAAAATAAATCAACAATTATTATTCATTAACGGTATAAAATTTTTTATATTAACAAAATATCAATATTATTCTCTTTTAAATAATTAATAGTCTTAATTTTTGTGTTGGATTTTAAAAAAATATAATTAAATAGGTATTATATAAAAATATAACTAAATAAATAAGAGAAAATAGATGATACAACAACAATAATCTATAATATTTAATATAAAGTTTTATTAATTTATATCATATTCTTCGTGACTATATGTGTCCTCGTGCTTTATGTTTTTTTTTTAAAAGTAGAATAATATAAAAAGAAGTTGGAACAAAAGTAAGAGAGAAACTGTACCAACCAGAAACAGATTTATAGAATGATAAACCAATTTGTTATTTACAAAATATGTCTTCAAAATATATGAATTAAGTTAAACCTAATGTAGTTATTAACCGAAAATCTTAAGTAGTTAAAAAATCAACACAATTCTTCCTATAAGTTTGTGGTTAGCGGAAAGAGATGTAATATTGCATCCCTAAAATCTCTATAGGGGAGTGAGTTTTCGCACCTACTTACAAATGTGTGTTTCAACACACCCCTTAAGTGTGACTACAATATTCCCCTCAAACTTGCATGTGAGACGCTTACCCACGATCATGTTCAAGTTTGAACCGAACAACCCGGTCCCTATCTCGAACCAGTATTGATATATAGTGTACACCACTTTCTCTCCTATCACCTTAAAATTTTAGGGACAAAATGGTGTGTTTCTCACAAGTATTCCACACTATATATCAATACTCCAGAATCTCCCTCCAAAAAAATTAACATATGTTTTTATGACTGTTATCTATTTTCAGTTTCTTTCTATTCCCAATCTATTAGATTTTGGGAGTTGTATTTCATTTATTGACTATATAAACTTAAATAAAAGATCAATCAATATATATTATTGATGTACGGAATAAAATATTTTACTTATCGATTATCATAATAATTCAAATATATTATTTTAATTAAATTTAAAATTAAAATTAAATAATTAAAATAAATCAACAATTATTATTCATTAACGGTATAAATTTTTATCAATATTATTCTCTTTTAAATAATTAATAGTCTTAATATTTGTGTTGGATTTTATAAAATATAATTAAATAGGGATTATATAAAAATATAATTAAATAAATAAGAGAAAATAGATGATACAACAACAATAATCTATAATATTTAATATAAAGTCTAAATTTTGTTTTCAAATAATTTATTAATTTATATCATATTCTTCGTGACAATATGTGTCATCGTGCTTTATGTTTTTTTAATAAAGTAGAATAATATAAAAGAAGTTGGAACAAAAGTAAGAGAGAAACGTACCAAAATCCTTTTAACCGTAAACAAATTTATAGAAAGATAATCCAATTTGTTATTTACAAAATATGTCTTCAAAATATAGGAATTAAGTTAAACCTAATGTAGTTATTAACCGAAAATCTTAAGTAGTCAGAAAATCAACACAATTATTCCTATAAGTTTGTGGCTAGCGGAAGGACATGTAAAATTGCATCCCTAAAATCTCTCTATAGGGAGTGGGTTTCGCCTACCACTCAACACTACCCTAAGTGTGACTACAATATTCCTCAAACTTGCATGTGAGACGCCACCCACGATCATGTTCAAGTTTGAACAACCCGGTCCCTTTCTAACGACTTGGTCCTTCTCAACCAGATTGATATAGTGTAGGAACATTTGGAGAAACACACCACTTTCTCCTATCACCTTAAAGTTTTAGGGACAAAATGGTGTGTTTCTCACAAATATCCATACTATATATCAATACTCCTAATCTCCTCCAACAAAATTAAGATCTATTTTTATGATCATATCTATTTTCACACTCCTTTCCAATACAATAAATTCAGTTTCTTTCTATTCCCAATCTAATATATTTTGGGAGTTGTATTTCATTTATTGACTATAAAACATAAATAAAAGATCAATCGATATATATTATTGATGTAATGGAATAAAATATATTACTTTTCGAATATCATAATAATTCAAATATATTACTTTAATTAAATTTAAAATTAATATTAAATAATTAAAATAAATCAACAATATTATTCATTAACGGTATAAATTTTTTTATATTATCAAAATATCAATATTATTCTCTTTTAAATAATTAATAGTCTTAATTTTTGTGTTGGATTTTATAAAATATAATTAAATAGGGATTATATAAAATATAATTAAATAAATAAGAGAAAATAGATGATACAACAACAATAATCTATAATATTTAATATAAAGTCTAAATTTCATATGTGTCATAGTGCTTTATGTTTTTTTTAATAAAGTAGAATAATATAAAAAGAAGTTGGAACAAAGTCAGAGAGAAACTGTACCAAAATCCTTTTAACCAGAAACTAATTTATAGAAAGATAATCCAATTGGTTATTTACAAAATATGTCTTCAAAATATAGGAATTAAGTTAAACCTAATGTAGTTATTAACCGAAAATCTTAAGTATTCAGAAAATCAACACAATTATTCCTATAAGTTTGTGGCTAGCGGAAGGAGATGTAAAATTGCATCCCTAAAATCTCTCTATAGGGGAGTGGGTTTTCGCCCCTATTCACTTCAACACTCCCCTTAAGTGTGACTACAATATTCCCCTCAAACTTGCATGTGAGACGCTTACCCACGATCATGTTCAAGTTTGAATCAACAACCGGTCCCTTTCTCGAACAACCGGTCCCTTTCAAACCAAGATTGATTTATAGTAGAATATTTGAGACACACTTTCTCTCCTATCACCTTAAAGTTTTAGGGACAAAATGGTGTGTTTCACAAATATCCATACTATATATCAATACTCCTAATCTCCCTCCAACAAAATTAAGATCTATTTTTATGACTCTTATCTATTTTCGCACTCAGCTTTCCAATACAATAAATTCAATTTCTTTCTATTCCCAATCTAATAGATTTTGGGAGTTGTATTTCATTTATTGACTATAAAAACTTAAATAAAAGATCAATCGATATATATTATTGATGTACGGAATAAAATATTTTACTTATCGAATATCATAATAATTCAAATATATTACTTTAATTTAATTTAAAATTAAAATTAAATAATTAAAATAAATCAACAATTATTATTCATTAACGGTATAAATTTTTTATATTATAAAATATCAATATTATTCTCTTTAAATAATTAATAGTCTTAATTTTTGTGTTGGATTTTATAAAATATAATTAAATAGGGATTATATAAAATATAATTAAATAAATAAGAGAAAATAGATGATACAACAACAATAATATTTAATATTTAATATAAAGTCTAAATTTTGTTTTCAAATAATTTATTAATTTATATCATATTCTTCGTGACAATATGTGTCATCGTGCTTTTTTAATAAAGTAGAATAATATAAAAGAAGTTGGAACAAAAGAGAGAGAAACTGTACCAAAATCCTTTTAACGAAACAAATTTATAGAAAGATAATCCAATTTGTTATTTACAAAATATGTCTTCAAAATATAGGAATTAAGTTAAACCTAATGTAGTTATTAACCGAAAATCTTAAGTAGTCAGAAAATCAACACAATTATTCCTATAAGTTTGTGCCTAGCAGAAGGAGATGTAAAATTGCATCCCTAAAATCTCTCTATAGGGGAGTGGGTTTTCGCCCCTACTCACTTCAACGCTCCCCATAAGTGTGACTACAGATTCTCAAACTTGCATGTTGAGAGATTTGTGAGAAACACAACACTTTCTCTCCTATCACCTTAAAGTTTTAGGGACAAAATGGTGTGTTTCTCACAAATACCCATACTATATCAATACTCCGGAATCTCCCTCCAACAAAATTAAGATCTATTTTTATGACTGTTATCTATTTTCGCACTCAGCTTTCCAATACAATAAATTCAGTTTCTTTCCCAATCTAATAATTTTGGGAGTTGTATTTCATTTATTGACTATAAAAACATAAATAAAAGATCAATCGATATATATTATTGATGTACGGAATAAAATATTTTACTTATCGAATATCATAATAATTCAAATATATTACTTTAATTAAATTTAAAATTAAAATTAAATAATTAAAATAAATCAACAATTATTATTCATTAACGGTATAAATTTTTTTATATTATCAAAATATCAATATTATTCTCTTTTAAACAATTAATAGTCTTAATTTTTGTGTTGGATTTTATAAAAATATAATTAAATAGGGATTATATAAAAATATAATTAACTAAATAAGAGAAAATAGATGATACAACAACAATAATTTCAAATAATTTATTAATTTATATCATATTCTTCGTGACAATATGTGTCATCGTGCCTTATGTTTTTTTTAATAAAGTAGAATAATATAAAAAGAAGTTGGAACAAAAGTAAGAGAGCTGTATCAAAATCCTTTTAACCGTAAACAAATTTATAGAAAGATAATCCAATTTGTTATTTACAAAATATGTCTTCAAAATATAGGAATTAAGTTAAACCTAATGTAGTTATTAACCGATAATCTTAAGTAGTCAGAAAATCAACACAATTATTCCTATAAGTTTGTGGCTAGCGGAAGGAGATGTAAAATTGCATCCCTAAAATCTCTATAGGGGAGTGGGTTTCGCCCCTACTCACTTCAACACTCCCTTAAGTGTGACTGCAGATTCCTCAAACTTGCATGTTGAGATGAACATTTGTAGAAACACACCACTTTCTCTCCTATCACCTTAAAGTTTTAGGGACAAAATGATGTGTTTCTCACAAATATCCACTATATATCAATACTCCTAATCTCCTCCAACAAAATTAAGATCTATTTTATGATCATATCTATTTTCCCACACTTCCAATACAATAAATTCAGCTTTCTATTCCCAATCTAATAGATTTTGGGAGTTGTATTTCATTTATTGACTATAAAACATAAATAAAAGATCAATCGATATATATTATTGATGTACGGAATAAAATATTTTACTTATCGAATATCATAATAATTCAAATATATTACTTTAATTAAATTTAAAATTAAAATTAAATAATTAAAATAAATCAACAATTATTATTCATTAACGGTATAAATTTTTTATATTATCAAAATATCAATATTATTCTCTTTTAAATAATTAATAGTCTTAATTTTTGTGTTGGATTTTATAAAATATAATTAAATATGGATTATATAAAATATAATTAAATAAATAAGAGAAAATAGATGATACAACAACAATAATCTATAATATTTAATATAAAGTCTAAATTTTGTTTTCAAATAATTTATTAATTTATATCATATTCTTCGTGACAATATGTGTCATCGTTTTTATGTTTTTTAATAAAGTAGAATAATATAAAAAGAAGTTGGAACAAAAGTAAGAGAGAAACTGTACCAAAATCCTTTTAACCTAAACAAATTTATAGAAAGATAATCCAATTTGTTATTTACAAAATATGTCTTCAAAATATAGGAATTAAGTTAAACCTAATGTAGTTATTAACCAAAATCTTAAGTAGTCGAAAATCAACACAATTATTCCTATAAGTTTGTGGCTAGCGGAAGGACATGTAAAATTGCATCCCTAAAATCTCTCTATAGGGAGTGGGTTTCGCCTACTCACTCAACACTACCCTTAGTGTGACTACAATATTCCCTCAAACTTGCATGTGAGACGCCCACGATCATGTTCAAGTTTGAACCAACAACCCGTCCCTTTCTCGAACGACCGGTCCCTTTCAAGATGATATATATGTAGGAATATTTGAGAAACACACCACTTTATCTCCTATCACCTTAAAGTTTTAGGGACAAATGGTGTGTTTCTCACAAATATCCATACTATATATCAATACTCTAATCTCCTCCAACAAAATTAAGATCTATTTTTATGACTGTTATCTATTTTCGCACTCAGCTTTCCAATACAATAAATTCAGTTTCTTTCTATTCCCAATCTAATATATTTTGGGAGTTGTATTTCATTTATTGACTATAAAAACATAAATAAAAGATCAATCGATATATATTATTGATGTACGGAATAAAATATATTACTTTTCGAATATCATAATAATTCAAATATATTACTTTAATTAAATTTAAAATTAATATTAAATAATTAAAATAAATCAACAAATATTATACATTAACGGTATAAATTTTTTATATTATCAAAATATCAATATTATTCTCTTTTAAATAATTAATAGTCTTAATTTTTGTGTTGGATTTTATAAAAATATAATTAAATAGGGATTATATAAAAATATAATTAAATAGATAAGAGAAAATTGATGATACAACAACAATAATCTATAATATTTAATATAAAGTCTAAATTTCATATGTGTCATAGTGCTTTATGTTTTTTTTAATAAAGTAGAATAATATAAAGAAGTTGGAACAAAGTCGAGAAAACTGTACTAAAATCCTTTTAACCAAACTAATTTATAGAAAGATAATCCAATTGGTTATTTACAAAATATGTCTTCAAAATATAGGAATTAAGTTAAACCTAATGTAGTTATTAACCAAAATCTTAAGTAGTCGAAAATCAACACAATTATTCCTATAAGTTTGCTAGCGGAAGGAGATGTAAAATTGCATCCCTAAAATCTTCTATAGGGAGTGGGTTTCGCCCTATTCACTTCAACACTCCTTAAGTGTGACTACAATATTCCTCAAACTTGCATGTGAGACGCTACCCACGATCATGTTCAAGTTTGAACCAACAACCGGTCCCTTTCTCCAACGACCCGGACCTTTTCAAACCAAGATTGATTTATAGTGTAGAACACACCACTTTCTCTCCTATCACCTTAAAGTTTTAGGGACAAAATGGTGTGTTTCACAAATATCCATACTATAGATCAATACTCTAATCTCCTCCAACAAAATTAAGATCTATTTTTATGACTCTTATCTATTTTCGCACTCAGCTTTCCAATACAATAAATTCAATTTCTTTCTATTCCCAATCTAATAGATTTTGGGAGTTGTATTTCATTTATTGACTATAAAAACTTAAATAAAAGATCAATCGACATATATTATTGATGTACGGAATAAAATATTTTACTTATCGAATATCATAATAATTCAAATATATTACTTTAATTTAATTTAAAATTAAAATTAAATAATTAAAATAAATCCACAATTATTATTCATTAACGGTATAAATTTTTTTATATTATAAGAATATCAATATTATTCTCTTTTAAATAATTAATAGTCCTAATTTTTGTGTTGGATTTTATAAAAATATAATTAAATAGGGATTATATAAAAATATAATTAAATAAATAAGAGAAAATAGATGATACAACAACAATAATATTTAATATTTAATATAAAGTCTAAATTTTGTTTTCAAATAATTTATTAATTTATATCATATTCTTCGTGACAATATGAGTCATCGTGCTTTATGTTTTTTTTAATAAAGTAGAATAATATAAACAGAAGTTGGAACAAAAGAAAGAGAAACTGTACAAAATCCTTTTAACCAGAAACAAATTTATAGAAAGATAATCCAATTTGTTATTTACAAAATATGTCTTCAAAATATAGGAATTAAGTTAAACCTAATGTAGTTATTAACCGAAAATCTTAAGTAGTCAGAAAATCAACACAATTATTCCTATAAGTTTGTGCCTAGCAGAAGGAGATGTAAAATTGCATCCCTAAAATCTCTCTATAGGGGAGTGGGTTTTCGCCCCTACTCACTTCAACGCTCCCCATAAGTGTGACTACAGTATTCCCCTCAAACTTGCATGTTGAGACGAACATTTGTGAGAAACACAACACTTTCTCTCCTATCACCTTAAAGTTTTAGGGACAAAATGGTGTGTTTCTCACAAATACCCATACTATATCAATACTCTGGAATCTCTCCAACAAAATTAAGATCTATTTTTATGACTGTTATCTATTTTCGCACTCAGCTTTCCAATACAATAAATTCAGTTTCTTTCTATTCCCAATCTAATAACTTTGGGAGTTGTATTTCATTTATTGACTATAAAAACATAAATAAAAGATCAATCGATATATATTATTGATGTACGGAATAAAATATTTTACTTATCGAATATCATAATAATTCAAATATATTACTTTAATTAAATTTAAAATTAAAATTAAATAATTAAAATAAATCAACAATTATTATTCATTAACGGTATAAATTTTTTTATATTATCAAAATATCAATATTATTCTCTTTTAAACAATTAATAGTCTTAATTTTTGTGTTGGATTTTATAAAAATATAATTAAATAGGGATTATATAAAAATATAATTAACTAAATAAGAGAAAATAGATGATACAACAACAATAATTTCAAATACTTTATTAATTTATATCATATTCTTCGTGACAATATGTGTCATCGTGCCTTATGTTTTTTTTAATAAAGTAGAATAATATAAAAAGAAGTTGGAACAAAAGTAAGAGAGAAACTGTACCAAAATCCTTTTAACCAGAAACAAATTTATAGAAAGATAATCCAATTTGTTATTTACAAAATATGTCTTCAAAATATAGGAATTAAGTTAAACCTAATGTAGTTATTAACCGATAATCTTAAGTAGTCAGAAAATCAACACAATTATTCCTATAAGTTTGTGGCTAGCGGAAGGAGATGTAAAATTGCATCCCTAAAATCTCTCTATAGGGGAGTGGGTTTTCGCACCTACTCACTTCAACACTCCACTTAAGTGTGACTGCAGTATTCCCCTCAAACTTGCATGTTGAGACGAACATTTGTGAGAAACACACCACTTTCTCTCCTATCACCTTAAAGTTTTAGGGACAAAATGATGTGTTTCTCACAAATATCCACACTATATATCAATACTCCGGAATCTCCCTCCAACAAAATTAAGATCTATTTTTATGACTGTTATCTATTTTCCCACTCAGCTTCCCAATACAATAAATTCAGTTTCTTTCTATTCCCAATCTAATAGATTTTGGGAGTTGTATTTCATTTATTGACTATAAAAACATAAATAAAAGATCAATCGATATATATTATTGATGTACGGAATAAAATATTTTACTTATCGAATATCATAATAATTCAAATATATTACTTTAATTAAATTTAAAATTAAAATTAAATAATTAAAATAAATCAACAATTATTATTCATTAACGGTATAAATTTTTTTATATTATCAAAATATCAATATTATTCTCTTTTAAATAATTAATAGTCTTAATTTTTGTGTAGGATTTTATAAAAATATAATTAAATATGGATTATATAAAAATATAATTAAATAAATAAAAGAAAATAAATGATACAACAACAATAATCTATAATATTTAATATAAAGTCTAAATTTTGTTTTCAAATAATGTATTAATTTATATCATATTCTTCGTGACAATATCATCGTGTTTTATGTTTTTTTTAATAAAGTAGAATAATATAAAAGAAGTTGGAACAAAACTAAGAGAGAAACTGTACAAAATCCTTTTAACCTAAACAAATTTATAGAAAGATAATCCAATTTGTTATTTACAAAATATGTCTTCAAAATATAGGAATTAAGTTAAACCTAATGTAGTTATTAACCGAAAATCTTAAGTAGTCAGAAAATCAACACAATTATTCCTATAAGTTTGTGGCTAGCGGAAGGAGATGTAAATGGCATCCCTAAAATCTCTCTATAGGGGAGTGGGTTTTCGCCCCTACTCACTTCAACACTCCCCTTAAGTGTGACTACAATATTCCCCTCAAACTTGCATGTGAGACGCTTACCCACGATCATGTTCAAGTGTGAACCTAACAACCCGGTCCCTTTCTCGAACCCGGTCCTTTCTCAAACCGATTGATATTGAATATTAGTTTAGAGAAACACACCACTTTCTCTCCTATCACCTTAAAGTTTTAGGGACAAAATGGTGTGTTTCTCACAAATATCTATACTATATATCACTCCTAATCTCCTCCAACAAAATTAAGATCTATTTTAATGATCATATCTATTTTCGCACTCAGCTTTCCAATACAATAAATTCAATTTCTTTCTATTCCCAATCTAATAGATTTTGGGAGTTGTATTTCATTTATTGACTATAAAACTTAAATAAAAGATCAATCGATATATATTATTGATGTACGGAATAAAATATTTTACGTATCGAATATCATAATAATTCAAATATATTACTTTAATTAAATTTAAAATTAAAATTAAATAATTAAAATAAATCAACAATTATTATTCATTATAATTTTTTTATATTATAAAAATATCAATATTATTCTCTTTAAATAATTAATAGTCTTAATTTTTGTGTTGGATTTTATAAAATATAATTAAATAGGGATTATATAAAATATAATTAAATAAATAAGAGAAAATAGATGATACAACAACAATAATCTATAATATTTAATATAAAGTCTAAATTTTGTTTTCAAATAATTTATTAATTTATATCATATTCTTCGTGACAATATGTGTGATCGTGTTTATGTTTTTTTAATAAAGTAGAATAATATAAAAGAAGTTGGAACAAAACTAAGAGAGAAACTGTATCAAAATCCTTTTAACCGTAAACAAATTTATAGAAAGATAATCCAATTTGTTATTTACAAAATATGTCTTCAAAATATAGGAATTAAGTTAAACCTAATGTAGTTATTAACCGAAAATCTTAAGTAGTCGAAAATCAACACAATTATTCCTATATGTTTGTGGCTAGCGGAAGGAGATGTAAAATTGCATCCCTAAAATCTCTATAGGGAGTGGGTTTCGCCCTACTCACTTCAACACCCCTTAAGTGTGACTACAATATTCCTCAAACTTGCATGTGAGACGCTACCCACATCATGTTCAAGTGTGAACCGAACAACCGGTCCCCTCGAACGACCGGTCCCTCTCAACAACCGGTCCTTTCAAAAGATTGATATATAGTGTAGGAACATTTAGAGAAACACACCACTTTCTCTCCTATCACCTTAAAGTTTTAGGGACAAAATGGTGTGTTTCTCACAAATATCCATACTATATATCAATACTCCGGAATCTCCCTCCAACAAAATTAAGATCTATTTTTATGACTCTTATCTATTTTCGCACTCAGCTTTCCAATACAATAAATTCAATTTCTTCCTATTCCCAATCTAATAGATTTTGGGAGTTGTATTTCATTTATTGACTATAAAAACTTAAATAAAAGATCAATCGACATATATTATTGATGTACGGAATAAAATATTTTACTTATCGAATATCATAATAATTCAAATATATTACTTTAATTTAATTTAAAATTAAAATTAAATAATTAAAATAAATCCACAATTATTATTCATTAACGGTATAAATTTTTTTATATTATAATAATATCAATATTATTCTCTTTTAAATAATTAATAGTGTTAATTTTTGTGTTGGATTTTATAAAAATATAATTAAATAGGGATTATATAAAATATAATTAAATAAATAAGAGAAAATAGATGATACAACAACAATAATATTTAATGAAATTCCTGGCAGCAGATACTTGATGTCATAGAGAATGTTATGACAAGATTCGATAATTATGTTAACAATTCAAACACTAAAAGCAAGAATAACTCAATAAGTTGTTCACCCATTCGGTTCAACAAACCTACATCCGGGGTTACCAAGCCGAGGAGGAAATTCACTATTAGTAGAATTAATTCGTGAATAAACCACCGCTTTATCTCCTTCACTTAAAACCTACCCAATGCAACTTCAACCTAAGTCCTACTTAGATCCGGTACCCACTCACTCCCCTCAATCACGCAGTGATATCAACCTATTGACTAATTGAATTGTGAAGACACACTTCAATAAAATATCTTGATCTTGCTTCACGCCAATCAAGAGACAAACACCGTGCTTTAAAGCTTTGAGTGATAAACTACCCTTACAAAGAAATCCTAGTCCAATGCACTTATCAATTGATAGTTGCTTGGCTCACAAGAGAAACTAGAATTACAATACCAATCTTACAAATCCTAACAACACAAAAACAAAACTTCTCTTCAATACATTCAAAGGCGTCGCTATAGTAAGGGTTCTTTTCTTTTATAGCCTCAAACTTCGCTTTGGGCTTCCATAAAGATATTAGGGTTCACTTAATTTAATCCTAAAAACATGGTCTTTTCAACAACCAATTTAGGTTTAATTAAGTTTAACCTAGCAGCCACGTGAGCATGCTTTCTAATAATGTAAAAACAATATTTAGATTCAACAAACTTCCGAAAAATCTCAGAACAAACAGTTCTCGAGAATGAATGTCAATCGAATGTCATAACATCTATTATGACATCATGCTTTTCTAGAATTTCCAAGATGCTTTAGCTTCCATTCGAAATCTTTTAACATCCTTAGCAGTAGGATTTATCTTCATCTCTCGAATGTCATGACATCCATCATGACATTGCTAAAGCCTAGTTTTACCAAACATAATGCCAACTTAAAAACACTAACAAACTCCCCTTTGGCACATTTTGGCTAAAACTACCTAACACATCGTAGAGACCTATGCACAGAAGACAATAAACTAGTTCTAAGCTTTCTAAGCTTCAAGTAACTAGAACTTAGAAGATAAATTCTACCCATACAAAAATCCCACAATTCCCACAATTGCCCCATATACAAAATTTTAAACAGCATACAATTTCCCAAAGTCCAAGTCCCATACCATCGTCATACAAAGAGTTAGTCCTAAGTCCCATACTATCGCCATACAAGAGTTCTTCTCCCTTTTAGCCATAAAGGGCCAAAGGAAACAATACAAGTTCCCCAAACTTTTAATCAAACAAGACGTAAACAATTATACCAAAGATATAATTAAGTACCAACATTGTTTTTAGAGGTACATTTCGTTGACATTATAAATAAATCAATAATGATTACAAACATTCAAACAAAATTGGGAAAATACAAGAATCAAAAGCAAGAAAACAATTGATGTAATAAAATTAGAGGCAATAGGGACAATACTTCAAGTGCTTTCTTCTCCAAGAAGCACTGTGGACACATCTTGAGCCTTCTTTGTTCTACTTTTGGTCGAACATCATCTTCCTCCATATGAGCGTAGAGGTATCACCATCGCCTTTCTTCCTCAACCTCCTGTCTTTTCCTTTTCAAGAGTAGAGATCGAGCTTCAAGGGTCGCTTCCTTGCTTCAAGTTCCTACAAGTCTCCTTTAGCATGCACTATGACATCTTTCCGAGAATTGGCTTTGACATTTGATGTCTCAAATGATGTCATGACAATGTCGTGACATGCTTCCTTGAAAAAGTTTGTAGTGGAAGCCAGGCGTAAGCTCTTTATAGACGCATCTCTTGCTAGAATATCGTTGGTCGTGATAATTCCACACAGAGGGAGGAAAGGCTATAGGTCCCTTGATTGCATAGCTTCAAGATGCTCGAGGGTCAAAATATGTAGGTACCATAGTCAAATTATTCGAGTGCCCATTATATATAAATCGCCTAACCAATGGAGATAGTTGACTTGTGATTGGTTGGGACCAGTTAGACTCCTATCTTATGCGTAATGGCAAATTTAACACTCACTTGCTTTTTGAAAGTTTTCCTTCAGAGGCCGACTTTCACTTGTTTGCAGATGGTTTGACAAATTTGATTGTCGGCTTTTCAAGTTCGTTGAGCATCTTCCGATCTCCCGTAAATTTATTGACCACTCTTGGAGAGAACTTTACTTTCTCCTCTCACATAGACTGTCTTGTAGTGCGGACCTCCCATCACCACAACCATTTGACAAATTCACTATGAATTCCTTTACCAATACATCATAATAGTTTGAGAAACTCATACTGCCTTCATTAATCCAAAGATCCTTAATCGATTGACAATCTCTTTACTCCGAGCACTCTTATTTAGCTCCTCTCCAAAGCAATCCTCTTCAGTAAACATACTTCCATCTCCCAAAGATTCTCGTGGATGATGGAATGAGATGTTGTCATGGCCACTTCAGCACCATGGGCGCTTCAAGAGTTGCTTTCTTCCTGGATGAATGTCATGACATTTATTTCAACATCAAACTCGAATCTTGATCCGACTGTTCGGCATTTTTCTTTTCTTCACAATTGGTGTCCTCTTGGGTCCGAGCCACCAAGTTTTTACTACATTTCATTGTAGAGGTTCATTTGGTCTATTTCTCTTGAAACATTTTCATCAACCTTTTCTTTAACAGACTCTGTGAGACATCCTGCTTTTCCTTCCTTCTCATCATCCTCTTTGCTAGGATTAACATTGGCTATGAGGTCATTGTCTGAGAACTTCATCTAAATCAATGACAGGGGATCAACTAAATTTTCGTAGTCTTGAATCGAGACTTTTCAAGATTATCTCCACTAGGTTTTTTCGAGTCTCTTCTAAGATACTATCGTAAATAGAATCTGCAGGAGTTTTATCTCAAGCACTCTTTGGGATTCTCAAGTACACCATCGATCACATTTTCATTATGTGGGTTTCATTATAAACATCATCAATACTCACTCGTAATCTTTAACAAGGATCATGAAGATTCTTGATGAGAATCAACATGGTCACGTACGCCTTGACATCCTCTGACATCCGGATCAACCGCTAAGCTAGGACTAACAGATTTTCATTTAGAGGACTGAAACCTGTGAAGTTGGTCTTCATTGACGATCTGGTTACCAATCTAGCAATGGCTATATGCATGCCCTGACTCCTGTGTTTACCATTTCGAGGGAATAAGAGGATGATGTAAGTCTTTACGGTGATGCTTGCGTCCTTCTTGCATTCCTTGTACGCAATTTCTTGACCTTTTCTAGGTTTGTGGCCATTGCGCGCAGAGGAGTGATTCTCAGAGCTTCAACATGCATGTCATGATTTGCCCTAACCATCCATGGCGGGAGATGATGAACCGATTTTGAGAAGATGAAGATGATGAAGACATATTTTGGTCGAAGATTTTGAGAAATGAGAGCAAGAATGGCGAGGTTTTGAAAGTTTCTTTTAGATGAAGGAAATATGATACTTTCAAAAGAAGAAACTATTATATGAAGGAGTCTCTTCCTATTCTTGGACCTTTTAAAAATAAGAGGAAAATACTTAAATAACCTACTTATAAATACTTGAAGAAAAGATCATTTCCATTCCTTGTTGTATGCAAGGTTAATTGTTACAATTCCTCATTTGACAATTACCCAACTTGCCCCTTAACATTTCAAATGGCTAGTCTCAAGCACTTTAGTAAAAGTGTCACAAGACAATGTCATGACATCCATGTGACATTGTATTCATCAAGATCGCTTTATCCGGATCATCGAGAACAATTACCAAATGCTATGTGATCGGTCAATATTGTACAGAATACAATTTTGCTTCTTCGACCCAAGAAAGGATGGTTTCTCAAGATGAACCATCCTTCAAAAGAGCTTTCACACAAGCATTTATCAACACTTTCTTCACTTATTTTCTTGGACAACTTCAGTGTGTAGGAGCAGAGTCCTTTATGGTCGACATTCTTCATCCCACCCCTTGTCAATCCTCCTTGCATATTTGCTCTGGAAAGTTGGTTGAGACTTCCATTATTGTCGACATTCCTCCAAACACTATGTCACCAACATAAATTTGAATCACCATTGTCTTTCCTCCTTTATTCTTGAAGGAGAGACTTTTATCCAAGACTCTTTTCCTATATCCTTTATCGTAAGTAGCTTGGTCACTATCATACCAAGCCCTAGGAACTTGCTTCAAAGACTCTAGAAGCGGTCGATGTCTAGACATTGGTTGTGACATTCGGTTTGCTTTCCAATATTACACTTATCACACTTCCTTTATCGGTGAAGTCTTGGTATCCCGATCGCCTCCATGGAATTGATCCTTTTCATTCCTCCGAGATGTAATTGATCAAGTTCGCATCGCCATAACTTTACTTCCTCTTTATCTTTGATCGTAGAACTCATAGAGAGATGAGTGGTGCTCTCGTAATCCCACTTGTAGCGGTTCTCTTTGATCGACTCTCATAATCACTACTTGATCACCATTGATTACAAGACATTCGATTTGGTGGTGATCGTGAATCCTATATCACATAGTGACTTATGCTAATGAGATTTGCGGTCAAACCTTTTACCAACAATACTCCATTCAAATTTGGAACTCGGACGGTTTGAGTTTCCAATACCTTTGATTTCTCCTTTGGCTCCATCTCCAAAGTAGTAACAGGTAGAGTGAGGTTTGACATTATTCGTAAGGTTTTTATACCATATGCTTGAATTCTTATCAAAGTACCAATCTTCCTGTGACACTCGAGAGAGGTATGTGCTATTAATCTGCGTCCTCTTCTTGCTGAGTGTAGGGTACTTTGATGTTCTTAGGCTTAACATAGGAGTCGATTAGGGTACCCATGTAACCTATAGCGAAGGGTTTTATGTGTCCAAACCTTCCACAATGGTGACATTCCATCTTTGAAACATCTTATTCATGTTTCTATGATCCCGATGTTGACCCAATGTTGTGACATCTGCTTTGACATTTGCCTATTAGGTCTGGTCTTCTTCCATATCGTGAAATTTCTTTGTGTCTACATGTCCCGAGCCAGAACATTTCTTTTGTTGTGACATCTGCCCGGCTTTGGTTTCAATGCCTCTTCTTTTCTTGTCACTAACGGGTTCCTTTTTCACCACATATCCTAGACCACACTTATTTCTAGCATTTTGTCCAGTGTAGAATTTCTTCCAACTTATCGGTCCATTTGTCAACATCTTGGAGACTTAGTCATGTGATCAAGCTTGAATTCAACACTAAATCTCCCGTTGAGATGACTTATAGTGATTGTATTTTCCTTCTCTTCACATTTTCGCCTCCAACTTCTCAATCGACTTTTTTTTTCATTTTCTTGACATACTTCACCACTTCTAATACGCTTGTAAGTATCGAAGTTCTTCAAAGTCACTTCCTCATCACTAGAGTCATTATCGATTGCCACTTTCAAGATGCGACAAGTTTGGTCGATTCCTCTTAATCATTACTTGATTCACCATCGGACCAAGTAACATTCATTCCTCTCTTTTGTTTCTTAAGAAAGGTAGGACATTCATTTAATATGTCCAAATCCTTCACATCCATGACATTGGATTCTACTTGACTTCCTTTTCCTCGACTTGGATCTTCTGCGGAGTCATAAGATCGCTAATGTCAAATGGAATGTCCTTGACATTTGACCTTGACTTTGGATCAACCCTCCGATCGCTTTGTTGAACTGTCTTCCAAGCATGGCTATAGCTTTTATATATTCTCTTCTTCCACCTTGCATCCTTCTTCGTTGGATAAAGTGCTATGCTCTGTTTTTCTTGTCATGATTTCACCGATTCCCATCTCAAAAGTCATAAGGGATCCAATAAGTTCTTCAACCTTCAAGGTGTGATGTCTTGAGCCTCCTCATTGCGGTGACTTTCATTGCAAATCTCTTAGGCAAGGATCCGAATCTTTCTCACCGACTTCTCTCGACATCTTTTCACCAAGTGCTCCCGAGGCATTGGTAATTTCCAAAATATTCATGTGAAATTCATGAATATTCTCATCTTCCTTCATCTTCAAATTCTCAAATTTGGTAGTGAGCATCTGAAGTCTTGACATCTTCACCTTGATGTTCCTCATGAGTAGTTCGAGTGTCCCAAACATCCTTGGCCAACTCACATTGATGAACCATCAAGATATTCTCATACCATTGAATGCAGGCATTCAATGCTTTAGAGTTCCCTAGAGCTCTTCTTCCTTTGCTCCATTCCTCCTCGTGTTTCAAGACAATAGTGCCATCTTTCTCAAGCTTGGTGGGATGTTTCTATCCTTTATCGACTCTCAAGCTTTAATGTCCATCGATCTTAAGAAGGCCACCATACGAGGTTTCAAAGAATCATAATTAGACCCATCCGAATAGGTGGTCTTCCTCCTCCTTCTTTTATCCATTACGCGTAAACTATTATCCTAGATCTCACCCATTAACAAGTGGTGCCTCGATGCCAATTGAAATTCGCGTATACTTGATGTCATAGATTGTTATGACACGATTCGACACTATGTTAACAATTCACACAATACAAGCGTAAATAACACAATAAGTTGTTCACCCAGTTCGGTTCAACAAACCTACATCTGGGGCTACCAAGCCGTGGAGGAAATTCACTATTAGTAGAATTAATTAGAATAAACCACCAGTTTATCTCCTTCACAAAACCTACCAATGCAACTTCAACCTAAGTCCTACTTTCCGAGTACCCACTCAACCCCCTCAATCAGCAGTTGATATCAACCTATTGACTAATTGAATTGTGAAGACACACTTCAATAAAATATCTTGATCTTGCTTCACAGCCTTCAATCAAGAGACAAACACTCGTGCTTTAAAGCTTTGAGTGATAAACTACCTTACAAGAAATCCTAGTCCAATGCACTTATCAATTGATAGTTGCTTGGCTCACAAGAGAAACTAGAATTACACAATACCAACTGCATAAATCCTAACAAGACACAAAACAAAACTTTCTCTTCAATACATTCAAAGGTTTGTTGAGTAAGGGTTCTTTTCCTTTTATAGAAGCATCCAAAACTTGATTTTGGGCTTCATAAAGATAGCTAGGGTTCACTTAATTTAATCCTAAAACATGGTCTTTCAACAACTAATTTAGGTTTAATTAAGTTTAACCTAGCAGCCACGTGAGCATGCTTTCTAATAATAAAACAATATTTAGCACTCAACAAACTTCCAAAAATCTCAGAAACAGATTCTCTGTATCGAATGTCTTGAATGTCATAACATCCGCATGACATCAATCTTTCTAAATTTCCATGCTTTAGCTTCTAGTTCTGAGCTATCTTTTAACATCCTTAGCAGGTAGGATTTATCTTCAATCTCTGAATGTCATGACATCCATCATGACATTGCTAAAGCCTAGTTTTACCAAACATAATGCCAACTTAAAAACACTAACATTTAATATTTAATATAAAGTCTAAATTTTGTTTTCAAATAATTTATTAATTTATATCATATTCTTCGTGACAATATGTGTCATCGTGCTTTATGTTTTTTTTAATAAATTAGAATAATATAAAAAGAAGTTGGAACAAAAGAAAGAAAGAAACTGTACCAAAATCCTTTTAACCAGAAACAAATTTATAGAAAGATAATCCAATTTGTTATTTACAAAATATGTCTTCAAAATATAGGAATTAAGTTAAACCTAATGTAGTTATTAACCGAAAATCTTAAGTAGTCAGAAAATCAACATAATTATTCCTATAAGTTTGTGGCTAGCAGAAGGAGATGTAAAATTGCATCCCTAAAATCTCTCTATAGGGGAGTGGGTTTCGCCCCTACTCACTTCAACACTCCCTTAAGTGTGACTACAAGATTCTCAAACTTGCATGTTGAGATTTAATATTTGTGAGAAACACAACACTTTCTCTCCTATCACCTTAAAGTTTTAGGGACAAAATGGTGTGTTCCTCACAAATACCCATACTATATATCAATACTCCGGAATCTCCCTCCAACAAAATTAAGATCTATTTTTATGATCATATCTATTTTTTTTCCAATACAATAAATTCAGTTTCTTTCTATTCCCAATCTAATAATTTTGGGAGTTGTATTTCATTTATTGACTATAAAAACATAAATAAAAGATCAATCGATATATATTATTGATGTACGGAATAAAATATTTTACTTATCGAATATCATAATAATTCAAATATATTACTTTAATTAAATTTAAAATTAAAATTAAATTATTAAAATAAATCAACAATTATTATTCATTAACGGTATAAATTTTTTTATATTATCAAAATATCAATATTATTCTCTTTTAAACAATTAATAGTCTTAATTTTTGTGTTGGATTTTATAAAAATATAATTAAATAGGGATTATATAAAATATAATTAAATAAATAAGAGAAAATATGATACAACAACAATAATTTCAAATAATTTATTAATTTATATCATATTCTTCGTGACAATATGTGTCATCGTGTTTTATGTTTTTTTAATAAAGTAGAATAATATAAAAAGAAGTTGGAACAAAAGTAAGAGAGAAAATGTACCAAAATCCTCTTAACCAGAAACACATTTATAGAAAGATAATCCAATTTGTTATTTACAAAATATGTCTTCAAAATATAGGAATTAAGTTAAACCTAATGTAGTTATTAACCGAAAATCTTAAGTAGTCGAAAATCAACACAATTATTCCTATAAGTTTGTGGCTAGCGAAAGGAGATGTAAAATTGCATCCCTAAAATCTCTCTATAGGGGAGTGGGTTTTCTCCCCTACTCACTTCAACACTCCCCTTAAGTGTGACTACAGTATTCCCCTCTAACTTGCATGTTGAGACGAACATTTGTGAGAAACACAACACTTTCTCTCCTATCACCTTAAAGTTTTAGGGACAAAATGGTGTGTTTCTCACAAATACCCATACTATATATCAATACTAATCTCCTCCAACAAAATTAAGATCTATTTTATGATCATATCTATTTTCGCACTCAGCTTTCCAATACAATAAATTCAGTTTCTTTCTATTCCCAATCTAATAATTTTGGGAGTTGTATTTCATTTATTGACTATAAAAACATAAATAAAAGATCAATCGATATATATTATTGATGTACGGAATAAAATATTTTACTTATCGAATATCATAATAATTCAAATTTATTACTTTAATTAAATTTAAAATTAAAATTAAATTATTAAAATAAATCAACAATTATTATTCATTAACGGTATAAATTTTTTTATATTATCAAAATATCAATATTATTCTCTTTTAAACAATTAATAGTCTTAATTTTTGTGTTGGATTTTATAAAAATATAATTAAATAGGGATTATATAAAAATATAATTAAATAAATAAGAGAAAATAGATGATACAACAACAATAATTTCAAATAATTTATTAATTTATATCATATTCTTCGTGACAATATGTGTCATCGTGCCTTATGTTTTTTTTAATAAAGTAGAATAATATAAAAAGAAGTTGGAACAAAAGTAAGAGAGAAAATGTACCAAAATCCTTTTTACCAGAAACAAATTTATAGAAAGATAATCCAATTTGTTATTTACAAAATATGTCTTCAAAATATAGGAATTAAGTTAAACCTAATGTAGTTATTAACCCAAAATCTTAAGTAGTCAGAAAATCAACACAATTATTCCTATAAGTTTGTGGCTAGCGGAAGGAGATGTAAAATTGCATCCCTAAAATCTCTCTAGGGAATGGGTTTCCCCCTACTTCAACACTCCCTTAGTGTGACTACAATATTCCCTCAAACTTGCATGTGAGACGCTTACCACGATCATGTTCAAGTTTGAACCGAACAACGGTCCTTTCGAACGACCGGTCCCTTTCGAACAACCGGTCCCTTTCGAACAACCCGTCCTTTCAAACCAAGATTGATATATAATGTAGATTTGAGAAACACACCACTTTCTCTCCTATCACCTTAAAGTTTTAGGGACAAAATGGTGTGTTTCTCACAAATATCCATACTATATATCCTAATCTCCTCCAACAAAATTAAGATCTATTTTTATGACTATTATCTATTTTCGCACTCCTTTCCAATACAATAAATTCGTTTTTTCTATTCCCAATCTAATAGATTTTGGGAGTTGTATTTCCTTTATTGATTATAAAAATATAAATAAAAGATCAATCGATATATATTATTGATGTAAGGAATAAAATATTTTACTTATCGAATATCATAATAATTCAAATATATTACTTTAATTAAATTTAAAATTAAAATTAAATAATTAAAAAAAATCAACAATTATTATTCATTTACGGTATAAATTTTTTATATTATCAAAATATCAATATTATTCTCTTTTAAATAATTAGTAGTCTTAATTTTTGTGTTGGATTTTATAAAAATATAATTAAATAGGGATTATATAAAAATATAATTAAATAAATAATAGAAAATAGATGATACAACAACAATAATCTATAATATTTAATTTAAAGTCTAAATTTTGTTTTCAAATAATTTATTAATTTATATCATATTCTTCGTGACAATATGTGTCATCGTGCTTTATGTTTTTTTAATAAAGTAGAATAATATAAAGAAGTTGGAACAAAAGTAAGAGAGCAACTGTATCAAAATCCTTTTAACCAGAAACAAATTTATAGAAAGATAATCCAATTTGTTATTTACTAAATAGGTCTTCAAAATATAGGAATTAAGTTAAACCTAATGTAGTTATTAACCGAAAATCTTAAGTAGTCAGAAAATCAACACAATTATTCCTATAAGTTTGTGGCTAGCGGAAGGAGATGTAAAATTGCATCCCTAAAATCTCTCTATAGGGGAGTGGGTTTTCGCCCCTACTCACTTCAACACTCCCCTTAAGTGTGACTACAATATTCCCCTCAAATTTGCATGTGAGACGCTTACCCACGATCATGTTCAAGTTTGAACCGAACAATCCGGTCCCTTACTCGAACGACCCGGTCCCTTTCTCAAACCAGTATTGATATATAGTGTAGGAACATTTATGAGAAACACACCACTTTCTCTCCTATCACCTTAAAGTTTTAGGGATAAAATGGTGTGTTTCTCACAAATATCTATACTATATATCAATACTCCGGAATCTCCCTCCAACAAAATTGAGATCTATTTTTATGAATGTTATCTATTTTCGCACTCAGCTTTCCAATACAATAGATTCAGTTTCTTTCTATTCCCAATCTAATAGATTTTGGCAGTTGTATTTCATTTATTGACTATAAAAACATAAATAAAAGATCAATCGATATATATTATTGATGTACGGAATAAAATATTTTACTTATCGAATATCATAATAATTCAAATATATTACTTTAATTAAATTTAAAATTAAAATTAAATAATTAAAATAAATCAACAATTATTACTCATTAACGCTATAAATTTTTTTATATTATAAAAATATCAATATTATTCTCTTTTAAATAATTAATAGTCTTAATTTTTGTTTTGGATTTTATAAAAATATAATTAAATAGGGATTATATAAAAATATAATTAAATAAATAATATAAAATAGATGATACAACAACAATAATCTATAATATTTAATTTAAAGTCTAAATTTTGTTTTCAAATAATTTATTAATTTATATCATATTCTTCGTGACAATATGTGTCATCGTGCTTTATGTTTTTTTTAATAAAGTAGAATAATATAAAAAGAAGTTGGAACAAAAGTAAGAGAGAAACTGTATCAAAATCCTTTTAACCAGAAACAAATTTATAGAAAGATAATCCAATTTGTTATTTACAAAATATGTCTTCAAAATATAGGAATTAAGTTAAACCTAATGTAGTTATTAACCGAAAATCTTAAGTAGTCAGAAAATCAACACAATTATTCCTATAAGTTTGTGGCTAGCGGAAGGAGATGTAAAATTGCATCCCTAAAATCTCTCTATAGGGGAGTGGGTTTTCGCCCCTACTCACTTCAACACTCCCCTTAAGTGTGACTACAATATTCCCCTCAAACTTGCATGTGAGACGCTTACCCACGATCATGTTCAAGTTTGATCGGTCCCTTTCTCGAACGACCCGGTCCCTTTCTCGAACAACCCGGTCCCTTTCGAACAACCCGTCCTTTCAAACCAAGATTGATATATATAGGAATATTTAGAGAAACACACTTCTCTCCTATCACCTTAAAGTTTTAGGGACAAATGGTGTGTTTCTCACAAATATCCATACTATATATCAATACTCCTAATCTCCTCCAACAAAATTAAGATCTATTTTTATGACTATTATCTATTTTCTCCTTTCCAATACAATAAATTCAGTTTCTTTCTATTCCCAATCTAATAGATTTTGGGAGTTGTATTTTTTATTGACTATAAAACATAAATAAAAGATCAATCGATATATATTATTGATGTAAGGAATAAAATATTTTACTTATCGAATATCATAATAATTCAAATATATTACTTTAATTAAATTTAAAATTAAAATTAAATAATTAAAAAAATCAACAATTATTATTCATTTACGGTATAAATTTTTATATTATCAAAATATCAATATTATTCTCTTTTAAATAATTAGTAGTCTTAATTTTTGTGTTGGATTTTATAAAATATAATTAAATAGGGATTATATAAAATATAATTAAATAAATAATAGAAAATAGATGATACAACAACAATAATCTATAATATTTAATTTAAAGTCTAAATTTTGTTTTCAAATAATTTATTAATTTATATCATATTCTTCGTGACAATATGTGTCATCGTGTTTTATGTTTTTTAATAAAGTAGAATAATATAAAAGAAGTTGGAACAAAAGTAAGAGAGAAACTGTATCAAAATCCTTTTACCGTAAACAAATTTATAGAAAGATAATCCAATTTGTTATTTACAAAATATGTCTTCAAAATATAGGAATTAAGTTAAACCTAATGTAGTTATTAACCAAAATCTTAAGTAGTCGAAAATCAACACAATTATTCCTATAAGTTTGTGGCTAGCGGAAGGAGATGTAAAATTGCATCCCTAAAATCTCTATAGGGAGTGGGTTTCGCCTACTCACTTCTCCCCAGTGTGACTACAATATTCCCTCAAACTTGCATGTGAGACGCACGATCATGTTCAAGTTTGTTCGTCCCTTTCGAACGACCGGTCCCTTTCTCAACAACCCGTCCCTTTCGAACAACCCGTCCTTTCAAACCAAGATTGATATATAATGGAATATTTGAGAAACACACCACTTTTTCTCCTATCACCTTAAAGTTTTAGGGACAAAATGGTGTGTTTCTCACAAATATCCATACTATATATCAATACTCCGGAATCTCCCTCCAACAAAATTAAGATCTATTTTTATGACTATTATCTATTTTCGCACTCAGCTTTCCAATACAATAAATTCAGTTTCTTTCTATTCCCAATCTAATAGATTTTGGGAGTTGTATTTCCTTTATTGACTATAAAAACATAAATAAAAGATCAATCGATATATATTATTGATGTAAGGAATAAAATATTTTACTTATCGAATATCATAATAATTCAAATATATTACTTTAATTAAATTTAAAATTAAAATTAAATAATTAAAAAAAATCAACAATTATTATTCATTTACGGTATAAATTTTTTATATTATCAAAATATCAATATTATTCTCTTTTAAATAATTAATAGTCTTAATTTTTGTGTTGGATTTTATAAAAATATAATTAAATAGGGATTATATAAAAATATAATTAAATAAATAAGAGAAAATAGATGATACAACAACAATAATCTATAATATTTAATATAAAGTCTAAATTTTGTTTTCAAATAATTTATAAATTTAGATCATATATTTCGTGACAATATGTGTCATCGTGCTTTATGTTTTTTTTAATAAAGTAGAATAATATAAAAAGAAGTTGGAACAAAAGTAAGAGAGAAACTGGAAACTGTACCAAAATCCTTTTAACGTAAACAAATTTATAGAAAGATAATCCAATTTGTTATTTACAAAATATGTCTTCAAAATATAGGAATTAAGTTAAACCTAATGTAGTTATTAACCAAAATCTTAAGTAGTCGAAAATCAACACAATTATTCCTATAAGTTTGTGGCTAGCGGAAGGAGATGTAAAATTGCATCCCTAAAATCTCTATAGGGAGTGGGTTTTCGCCCACTCACTTCAACACTCCCCTTAGTGTGACTACAAGATTCCCTCAAACTTGCATGTTGAGGAGACATTGAGAAACACACCACTTTCTCCCACCTTAAAGTTTTAGGGACAAAATGGTGTGTTTCTCACAAATATCTATACTATATATCAATACTCCGGATTCTCCCTCCAACAAAATTAAGATCTATTTTAATGACTGTTATCTATTTTCGCACTCAGCTTTCCAATACAATAAATTCAATTTCTTTTTATTCCCAATCTAATAGATTTTGGGAGTTGTATTTCATTTATTGACTATAAAAACTTAAATAAAAGATCAATCGATATATATTATTGATGTACGGAATAAAATATTTTACTTATCGAATATCATAATAATTCAAATATATTACTTTAATTAAATTTAAAATTAAAATTAAATAATTAAAATAAATCAACAATTATTATTCATTAATTGTATAAATTTTTTTATATTATAAAAATATCAATATGATTCTCTTTTAAATAATTAATAGTCTTAATTTTTGTGTTGGATTTTATAAAAATATAATTAAATAAATAAGAGAAAATAGATGATACAACAAAAATAATCTATAATATTTAATATAAAGTCTAAATTTTGTTTTCAAATAATTTATTAATTTATATCATATTCTTCGTGACAATATGTGTCATCGTGCTTTATGTTTTTTTTAATAAAGTAGAATAATATAAAAAGAAGTTGGAACAAAAGTAAGAGAGAAACTGTACCAAAATCCTTTTAACCAGAAAAGGAATTTATAGAAAGATAATCCAATTTGTTATTTACTAAATATGTCTTCAAAATATAGGATTTAAGTTAAACCTAATGTAGTTATTAACCGAAAATCTTAAGTAGTCAGAAAATCAACACAATTATTCCTATAAGTTTGTGGCTAGCGGAAGGAGATGTAAAATTGCATCCCTAAATTCTCTCTATAGGGGAGTGGGTTTTCGCCCCCTACTCACTTCAACACTCCCCTAAGTGTGACTACAGTATTCCCCTCAAACTTGCATGTGAGACGCTTACCCACGATCATGTTCAAGTTTGAACCGAACAATCCGGTCCCTTTCTCGAACGACCCGGTCCCTTTCTCGAACAACTGTGTCCCTTTCAAACCATTGATATAAAGTGGGAATATTTGAGAAACACACCACTTTCTCTCCTATCACCTTAAAGTTTTAGGGACAAATGGTGTGTTTCTCACAAATATCCATACTATATATCAATACTCTAATCTCCTTCAACAAAATTAAGATCTATTTTATGATCATATCTATTTTGTTATCTATTTTCATCACTTTCCAATACAATAAATTCTTTTCTATTCCCAATCTAATAGATTTTGGGAGTGTATTTCATTTATTGACTATAAAACATAAATAAAAGATCAATCGATATATATTATTGATGTACGGAATAAAATATTTTACTTATCGAATATCATAATAATTCAAATATATTACTTTAATTAAATTTAAAATTAAAATTAAATAATTAAAATAAATCAACAATTATTATTCATTAACGGTATAAATTTTTTTATATTATCATAATATCAATATTATTCTCTTTTAAATAATTAATAGTCTTAATTTTTGTGTTGGATTTTATAAAAATATAATTAAATAGGGATTATATAAAAATATAATTAAATAAATAAGAGAAAATAGATGATACAACAACAATAATCTATAATATTTAATATAAAGTCTAAATTTTGTTTTCAAATAATTTATTAATTTATATCATATTCTTCGTGACAATATGTGTCATCGTGCTTTATGTTTTTTTTTAATAAAGTAGAATAATATAAAAAGAAGTTGGAACAAATGTAAGAGAGAAACTGTACCAAAATCCTTTTAACCAGAAAAGGAATTTATAGAAAGATAATCCAATTTTTTATTTACAAAATATGTCTTCAAAATATAGGAATTAAGTTAAACCTAATGTAGTTATTAACCGAAAATCTTAAGTAGTCAGAAAACGGAAGGACATGTAAAATTGCATCCCTAAAATCTCTCTATAGGGGAGTGGGTTTTCGCCCCTACTCACTTCAACACTACCCTTAAGTGTGACTACAATATTCCCCTCAAACGTGCATGTGAGACGCTTACCCACGATCATGTTCAAGTTTGAACCGAACAACCCGGTCCCTTTCTCGAACGACCCGGTCCCTTTCTCGAACAACCCGGTCCCTTTCTCAAACCAGTATTGATATATAATGTAGGAACATTTGTGAGAAACACACCACTTTCTCTCCTATCACCTTAATGTTTTAGGGACAAAATGGTGTGTTTCTCACAAATATCCATACTATATATCAATACTACGGAATCTCCCTCCAACAAAATTAAGATCTATTTTTATGACTGTTATCTATTTTCGCACTCAGCTTTCCAATACAATAAATTCCCAATCTAATAGATTTTGGGAGTTGTATTTCATTTATTGACTATAAAAACATAAATAAAAGATCAATCGATATGTATTATTGATGTACGGAATAAAATATTTTACTTATCGAATATCATAATAATTCAAATATATTACTTTAATTAAATTTAAAATTAAAATTAAATAATTAAAATAAATCAACAATTATTATTCATTAACGTTATAAATTTTTTTATATTATCAAAATATCAATATTATTCTCTTTTAAATAATTAATAGTCTTAATTTTTGTGTTGGATTTTATAAAAATATAATTAAATAGGGATTATATAAAAATATAACTAAATAAATAAGAGAAAATAGATGATACAACAACAATAATCTATAATATTTAATATAAAGTCTAAATTTTGTTTTCAAATAATTTATTAATTTATATCATATTCGTCGTGACAATATGTGTCATCGTGCTTTAAGTTTTTTTTTTTAAAAAAAAAGTAGAATAGTATAAAAAGATGTTGGAACAAAAGTAAGAGAGAAATTGTACCAACCAGAAACAGATTTATAGAATGATAAACCAATTTGTTATTTACAAAATACGTCTTCAAAATATAGGAATTAAGTTAAACCTAATGTAGTTATTAACCGAAAATCTTAAGTAGTTAAAAAATTAACACAATTCTTCCTATAAGTTTGTGGCTAGCGGAAGGAGATGTAAAATTGCATCCCTAAAATCTCTCTATAGGGGATTGGGTTTTCGCCCCGACTCACACTTGTGTATTTCAACATTGCCCTTAAGTGTGACTACAATATTCCCCTCAAACTTGCATGTGAGACGCTTACCAAGGATCATGTTCAAGTTTGAACCGAACAACCCGGTCCCTTTCTTGAACCACTATTGATATATAGTGTAGGAACATTTGTGAGAAACACACCACTTTCTCTCCTATCACCTTAAAGTTTTAGGGACAAAATGGTGTGTTTCTCACAAATATTCCACACTATATATCAATACTCAGGAATCTCCCTCCAACAAAATTAAGATATGTTTTTATGACTGTTATCTATTTTCGCACTCAGCTTTCCAATACAATAAATTCAGTTTCTTTCTATTCCCAATCTAATAGATTTTGGGAGTTGTATTTCATTTATTGACTATAAAAACTTAAATAAAAGATCAATCGATATATATTATTGATATACGGAATAAAATATTTTACTTATCGAATATCATAATGATTCAAATATATTATTTTAATTAAATTTAAAATTAAAATTATATAATTAAATTAAATCAACAATTATTATTCATTAACGGTATATATTTTTTTATATTATCAAAATATGAATATTATTCTCTTTTAAATAATTAATAGTCTTAATTTTTGTGTTGGATTTTATAAAAATATAATAAAATAGGGATTATATAAAAATATAATTAAATAAATAAGAGAAAATAGATGATACAAATACAATAATCTATAATATTTAATATAAAGTCTAAATTTTTATTTTGTTTTCAAATAATTTATTAATTTATATCATATTCTTAGTGACAATATGTGTCATCGTGCTATATGTTTTTTTTAATAAAGTAGAATAATATAAAAAGAAGTTAGAACAAAAGTAAGAGCGAAACTGTACCAACCAGAAACAAATTTATAGAAAGATAAACCAATTTGTTATTTACAAAATATGTCTTCAAAATATAGGAATTAAGTTAAACCTAGTGTAGTTATTAACCGAAAATCTTAAGTAGTTAGAAAATCAACACAATTATTCCTATAAGTTTGTGGCTAGCGGAAAGAGATGTAATATTGCATCCCTAAAATCTCTATAGGGGAGTGAGTTTTCGCACCTACTCACAATTGTGTGTTTCAACACACCCCTTAAGTGTGACTATAATATTCCCCTCAAACTTGCATGTGAGACGCTTACCCACGATCATGTTCAAGTTTGAACCGAACAACCCGGTCCCTATCTCGAACCAATATTGATATATAGTGTACACACCACTTTCTCTCCTATCAACTTAAAGTTTTAGGGACAAAATGGTGTGTTTCTCACAAATATTCCACACTATATATCAATACTCCAGAATCTCCCTCCAACAAAATTAACATATGTTTTTATGATTGTTATCTATTTTCAGTTTCTTTCTATTCCCAATCTAATAGATTTTGGGAGTTGTATTTCATTTATTGACGTTAAAAACTTAAATAAAAGATCAATCGATATATATTATTGATGTACGGAATAAAATATTTTACTTATCGAATATCATAATAATTCAAATATATTACTTTAATTAAATTTAAAATTAAAATTAAATAATTAAAATAAATTAACAATTATTATTCATTAACGCTATAAATTTTTTTATATTATAAAAATATCAATATTATTCTCTTTTAAATAATTAATAGTCTTAATTTTTGTGTTGGATTTTATAAAAATATAATTAAATAGGGATTATATAAAAATATAATTAAATAAATAAGAGAAAATAGATGATACAACAACAATAATCTATAATATTTAATATAAAGTCTAAATTTTGTTTTCAAATAATTTATTAATTTATATCATATTCTTCGTGACAATATGTGTCATCGTGCTTTATGTTTTTTTTAATAAAGTAGAATAATATAAAAAGAAGTTGGAACAAAAGTAAGAGAGAAACTGTACCAAAATCCTTTTAACCAGAAACAAATTTATAGAAAGATAATCGAATTTGTTATTTACGAAATATGTCTTCAAAATATAGGAATTAAGTTAAACCAAATGTAGTTATTAACCGAAAATCTTAAGTAGTCAGAAAATCAACACAATTATTCTTATAAGTTTGTGGCTAGCGGAAGGAGATGTAAAATTGCATCCCTAAAATCTCTCTATAGGGGAGTGGGTTTTCGCCCCTACTCACACTAGTGTATTTCAACACTCCCCTTAAGTGACTACAATATTTCCCTCAAACTTGCATGTGAGACGCTTACCAATATAGTGTAGGAACATTTATGAGAAACACACCACTTTCTCTCCTATCACCTTAAAGTTTTAGGGACAAAATGGTGTGTTTCTCACAAATATTTCATACTATATATGAATACTCTTGAATCTCCCTCCAACTGTTTTCTATTTTCGCACTCAGCTTTCCAATACAATATATTTAGTTTCTTTCTATTCCCAATCTAATAGATTTTGGGAGTTGTATTTCATTTATTGACTATAAAAACATAAATAAAAGATCAATCGATATATATTATTGATGTACCGAATAAAAAATTTTACTTATCGAATATCATAATAATTCAAATATATTATTTTAATTAAATTTAAAATTAAAATTAAATAATTAAAATAAATTAACAACTATTATTCATTAACGGTATAAATTTTTATCAATATTATTCTCTTTTAAATAATTAATAGTCTTAATTTTTGTGTTGGATTTTATAAAAATATAAATAAATAGGGATTATATAAAAATATAATTAAATAAATAAGAGAAAATAGATGATACAACAACAATAATCTATAGTATTTAATATAAAGTCTAAATTTTGTTTTCAAATAATTTATTAATTTATATCATATTCTTGGTGACAATATGTGTCACCGTGCTTTATGTTTTTTTTTTTTTAATAAATTAGAATAATATAAAAAGAAGTTGGAATAAAAGTAAGAGAGAAACTGTACCAAAATCCTTTTAACCAGAAACAAATTTATAGAAAGATAAACCAATTTGTTATTTACAAAATATGTCTTCAAAATATAGGAATTAAGTTAAACCAAATGTAGTTATTAACCGAAAATCTTAAGTAGTCAGAAAATCAACATAATTATTCCTATAAGTTTGTGGCTAGTGGAACGAGATATAAAATTGCATCCGTAAAATCTCTCTATAGGGGAGTGGTTTTCGCCCCTACTCAAACTTGTGTATTTCAACACTCCCCTTAAGTGACTACAATATTTCCCTCAAACTTGCATGTGAGACGCTTACCAATATAGTGTAGGAACATTTGTGAGAAACACACCACTTTCTCTCCTATCACCTTAAAGTTTTAGGGACAAAATGGTGTGTTTCTCACAGATATTTCATACTATATATCAATACTCTTGAATCTCCCTCCAACTGTTTTCTATTTTCGCACTCAACTTTCCAATACAATATATTTAGTTTCTTTCTATTCCCAATCTAATAGATTTTGGGAGTTGTATTTCATTTATTGACTATAAAAACATAAATAAAAGATCAATCGATATATATTATTGATGTACGGAATAAAATATTTTACTTATCGAATATCATAATAATTCAAATATATTATTTTAATTAAATTTAAAATTAAAATTAAATAATTAAAATAAATCAACAATTATTATTCATTAACGGTATAAATTTTTTTATATTATCAAAATATCAATATTATTATCTTTTAAATAATTAATAGTCTTAATTTTTGTGTTGAATTTTATAAAAATATAATTAAATAGGGATTATATAAAAATATAATTAAATAAATAAGAGAAAATAGATGATACAACAACAATAATCTATAATATTTAATATAAAGTCTAAATTTTGTTTTTTTTTAATAAAGTAGAATAATATAAAAAGAAGTTGGAACAAAAGTAAAGAAAATCCTTTTTAAACAAAAGATAAACCAATTTGTTATTTACAAAATATGTCTTCAAAATATAGGAATTAAGTTAAACCTAATGTAGTTATTAACCGAAAATCTTAAGTAGTCAGAAAATCAACACAATTATTCCTATAAGTTCAACACAATTATTCCTATAAGTTTGTGGCTAGCGGAAGGACATGTAAAATTGCATCCCTAAAATCTCTCTATAGGGGAGTGGGTTTTTGCCCCTACTAACTTCAACACTCCCCTTAAGTGTGACTACAATATTCCCCTCAAACTTGCATGTGAGACGCTTACCCACGATCATGTTCAAGTTTGAACCGAACAACCCGGTCCCTTTCTCAAACCAGTATTGATATATAGTGTAGGAACATTTGTGAGAAACACACCACTTTCTCTCCTATCACCTTAAAGTTTTAGGGACACCACATTCTCTCCTATCACCTTAAAGTTTTAGGGACAAAATGGTGTGTTTCTCACAAATATCCATACTATGTATCAATACTCCGGAATCTCCCTCCAACAAAATTAAGATCTATTTTTATGACTGTTATCTATTTTCGCACTCAACTTTCCAATACAATAAATTCAATTTCTTTCTCTTCCCAATCTAATAGATTTTGGGAGTTGTATTTCATTTATTGACGATAAAAACTTAAATAAAAGATCAATCGATATATATTATTGATGTACGGAATAAAATATTTTACTTATCGAATATCATAATAATTCAAATATATTACTTTAATTAAATTTAAAATTAAAATTAAATAATTAAAATAAATCAACAATTATTATTCATTAACGCTTATAAATTTTTTATATTATAAAATATCAATATTATTCTCTTTTAAATAATTAATAGTCTTAATTTTTGTGTTGGATTTTATAAAATATAATTAAATAGGGATTATATAAAAATATAATTAAACAAATAAGAGAAAATAGATGATACAACAACAATAATCTATAATATTTAATATAAAGTCTAAATTTTGTTTTCAAATAATTTATTAATTTATATCATATTCTTCGTGACAATATGTGTCATCGTGTTTTATGTTTTTTAATAAATTAGAATAATATAAAAAGAAGTTGGAACAAAAGTAAGAGAAAACGTAAAAATCCTTTTAACCGTAAACAAATTTATAGAAAGATAATCCAATTGTTATTTACGAAATATGTCTTCAAAATATAAGATTTAAGTTAAACCTAATGTAGTTATTAACCGAAAATCTTAAGTAGTCAGAAAATCAACACAATTATTCCTATAAGTTTGTGGCTAGCGGAAGGAGATGTAAAATTGCATCCCTAAAATCTCTCTATAGGAGTGGGTTTCGCCTACTCACTTCAACACTCCCTTAAGTGTGACTACAATATTCCCCTCAAACTTGCATGTGAGACGCTTACGAACCGAACGACCCGGTCCCTTTCTCGAACAACCCAGTCCCCTTCTCAAACCAGTATTGATATATAGTGTAGGAACTGATAGAAATTAGGTATGATAATCTTGGATAACTTCGAAGAATCGTGTTTGTTCACTTTCCGAACAAAGTATTTCGACCCTATTTTTGCCTGGGTTCACGAAATCTTCGCGGGGATAATTCTCGAAGAACAATCGGTTTTCTGGCAATCGAATACTGATTATGAATGTAGAAATTAATGATCCGTTTTTTCCTATGTGAATCGAGGCCAATTGACCTTAAATAGAGATCAAAATTTGAAACGAAGAGACACACTCGGAATTTGTGTCCGTTGGCAAAAAGGGTTCAAAATTTCCTTGATCCCGGCGTTGCCGACTTGAAGTCCTGGAACCCGTTCGCTTATTCGTATTCGATTATACATTGGCTCAACGAGCGTGCATTCCGCACTTCCCTAACTCGTTTCCGAACTTAACGTATAATTGCATTGGCCTTTAATAAATCACATTACTACTAAAATACATTGGTGATACTAAAATCACCAAATCCCCCATTTTAATGTAATCCTTGATTCAATCAGTATATACAAAATATATACAAGGGTACAACCTACAGGTATAACGATCAAACAAATGCATAAATGAAAATGTCTTGCATTGAATTTTCATCTTAGTACAAATACACATTTCAAATACTCGAAAATCAGGGTGTCATATCGATTGAACCCGTCAATCCATTTGAATATCGAAGATACAACACATATGTTTCTTACAAAACTCTACTATTCATTCTTGACACTTTTACAAGCCATGTGTCCTTATCCATTAATAAGCATATAGGAAGCCAAGTCCAAGCTTCAGCGGCAAAACTTCATGCTCACATAGGTGATCCCTTTAATCTTGCACTGATTTGCAATTTTCAAAGAGAACCATTAAGAAGATATACTTCAACCTAGACATTACTTGCAGTCGAGCACATACCTTGGGAAGATAAATACAATTGCTCCAATCTTTAACTATGATCTTTCCACATTGAATTCGCTTAACGTTGTATTAGAAGGAATTGGGTATACCATAACTAATGATTTAAATGGACTTTAATCCCATCCCATTCCGACTTCTTCACTAAGTCTCTAGCTAACCCCTTCGTCAAGTGGTCACTAAGTTTTGTTCGACGAACAAAATCAATAGATATCACCCTATTCATGATTAATTCCCTAATCATACTATGTCTAACACCCAAATGTCTAGACTTCCGTTGTATATTTGACTATAAGCTTTAGCCTGTGGCGATTATCACAACGGATGGAAATTGGTGATATCGGTTTAGGCCACATCGAATCTCATATACCAAGTTCCTTAGCCATTCCGCTTCTTTACCAACAGAGCTAATGCCACAAACTCGATTCCATTGTGGAACTAGTTATACATGTTTGCTTCTTGAAGCCCGAAATGGCACCTCCCCAAGCAAGAACACCCATCCACTTGTAGAGGATGAATCTTATTATTTATCCAACTAGCATCGAATAACCTTCTAACATCAAGGAAATCCCATATATGACAATCCATAATTCATAGTACCCTTCAAGTACTTGAATACCCTTGTTATCGCATGCCAATGGTGTCTACTAGGATTACTAGTAATCGCTCAACTTTCCAACCGCATAAGCAATATCGGTCTAGTGCTAATCATAGCATACATCAAAGAACCTATAGCTCTTGAGTATTCGAGTTGATCCACGTTTACATTTGGCATGAGTTTTCTCCGGATCCATGGGAGTACTTCGGAGAACAACTTTCATGATTGAACTTCTTGAGTATTTTTCAATGTAATGGGATTGAGTAATTACAATCCCTTATTCTCCGCTTAATCTTAATACCAAGAATAACGTCCGCTTCTCCCATATCCTTCATGGAGAACTTTGATGATAAAACTCTTCGTTTTATCAACTTGATTTTGGTGGTGCCAAAGATCAACATGTCATCAACATATAGACAAATGAAAACTCCTTTACCGGATGTATCAAATTTGCTATATACACATTTGTCACTTGGTTTAGAATGAAACCATTAGACAAAACAACCTCATCAAACTTTTGATGCCATGCTTGAGCTTGTTTCAGCCCATACAACGACTTAACTAGCTTACACACTTTATGCTCATTACCGCATTACAAATCCTTCGTGTTGCTTCATATACTTCTTCTTCAAAATCACCATTCGAAATCTTTTGACATCCATTTGATGAATCACTAGGTTATGAATAGCCAAGGCAATCAACAATCTAATAGTAGTGATACGAATCGAGCATAGGTATCGAAATAATCGATCCTTCCTTTTGTCCAAGCCTTGGATAACTAATCTAGCTTTAAACTTGTCAATTGTACCATCGACTTTCATCTTCTTTTTGAAGATCCATTTGCAACCAATGGTTTGCAACCTGTGGTAAATCGATAATACCCAAGTATTATTTTCCATGATAGAACCAATCTCTTCATCAATTGCTTCTTTCCAAAACTAGAGTCTCGAGATTTCACAACTTCATCATATGTTCTTGGATCCTCTATCTATAGCAATAATAGTATTGAGCATCAATCGATCCTTTGATCCTCAACCAAATATAATTGAAAATCGATCCATAAGTTCTAGGTTTTCTAGCTCTTTTGCTCTACGAGGTTCAAGTGTCTCACTTGGCACATCACTTGAATGATCATCCTTAGAGATTCATCTAATTAGGTATAGAAATATTTGGTCTAGGTATAGAAGAGAATTCTCATCAATATGGCATCTCGATTCTATTATCGTGTTAATAATCGAGTTATTAGGTTCTATAACATAAAACCTATAGGCCTTGGAGTGCTCAGCATATCCAACAAAGATGCACGTTATACCCTTTTCACCCAAAGTTTTCCTTTTTGGGTCCGGGAGTCTAACGACGGCCCTACAACCCCAAACACGTAGAAATGTTAAGTTGGGTCGTTTCTTATACCAAAGTTCATATGGGGTAGTCTTGTTCCTTTTATTATGAACCCTATTTAATAAATAGCAAGCCGTTAACACTTCTCCCCAAAACCTTCGCTCGGACGTAGTAGGATAACATGGCGTTCACCATTTCTTTAAGAACTCTATTTTTCCTTTCAGCCACACCATTTTGTTGAGGTGTATAAGGTGTCGTAGTTTCATGAATGATTCCTACGGACTGGAAAAACACAGGATCATAATATTCACCACCTCTATCTGTACGTAATGTTTTAATCAACACATTTTGTTGCACTTCAACTTCAGTTTTATAAATTTTAAATTTATCTAAAGCTTCATCCTTAGTGTGCAACAAATAAACATAGCAGAATCTAGACGCATCATCTATGAAAGTGATAAAATATTTTTTATTTCCTAATGATGGAGTAGCATGCAAATCACATAAGTCACTATGTATCAATTCAAGAATTATAGATTTCCTTGTTATACTTTTAAAAGGTTGCCTAGTGATCTTTGTTAACATGCAAGTTTTACACTTTTCTACATTTTCATTAAAACTAGGAATTAAATCATCTTTAGACATTTCATGCATTCTTTTATAATGTACATGTCCTAGACGAGCATGCCATAACGATAAATTTATAACATTCGGCGAAGACATAAATATAGAACCGTAATCATTTGAACTCCATTCAAATTCATCATAAACATACCATTATTATAATATCCAAATCCTACAAACACACCACACTTTGATAAAACATATTTATCGGATTCACACACTTGCTTGTATCCAAGCTTATTTAATACAGGACCAGAAATCAAATTCTTACGTAATTTAGGTACATACAAAACATTAAACAAAGTAATAGTCTTTCGAATCAATTCTAGCACCACGTTTCCTTTGCCTTCAACGGAGCGAAGTGATCATCTCCCATGTACAGATGTAACCATCTTCCATCGAACAAAAGTCTTGAACCGAAACGATCCTTGCAAACATGTGTTGTGGCACCGAATAAATCCACCACGCTGCAACATCATCCGCACATAAATGCTTAATTTAGTGAAACCGAATGTTTAATCAAACTATTCAAATCACGAATTGATTTCGACCTTGGTTTTCGGAGTGGTCCTTAGACCCTTTCTCGAACCGCATTCGCGTTGTTGTGCTTTTGTCAAACGATAATCCTTCTTGAAGTGGCTGTTTGCCACAGTTCATTCTAGTTTCGGTTTCTTGTTAGCAAACGCCTTTGTTGTTCTTGAAGGCACGCTTCTTTCCTTTGTTTTTGTTGTAATCGTTCTTACCACCCTCTTGACCATATTTGAGGGTCCAATTTCTTTGCCCTTTCCTTTGTCCTTTCCTTTGTCATCTTCATGCGCTCTTAGAGATTCTTCTATGCGCAAATGACTTCAAGTTGGATCAAAGTTCGTCTTTTCCATGTTTGATTGTGTTTGAAATCCTTCCACGAAGGAGGCAACTTGTCTATGATGCTTGAGACAGATATTGTTTCATCCATATTCAATCCGTGTTGTGTGAACTGTCCAAGGATTCGGAGGAGTTCATTGAATTGTTCCATGACAGACCTCGATTCAACCATTTTGTAATTGTTGAAATCGGTTACCGTAAACTTTTCTTGGATGAGTCCTCGCCATGTACTTGGATTCAAGGATATCCCAATTCCTTGCGATTCCACGTTTTGGTAAATATCAAATAAGGAATCAGACATACCGTTAAGAATGTGTCCTCTGCATATGTAGTCGTCGTTCTCCCACTTTGATCTGCGTCTCATATTTTCGACTGAATCATTCTCCAGCAATTCTGGAATCGGTGTAGACAGGACGTGTACCACCTTCAACGTTGTCAACATGAAATGCATCTTCTTCTGCCAACGCCTGAAGTCTTGTCCTTGAAACTTATCCAATTTTCCGAAGTTTGTAGTCATCTCCTTGATGGTGTATCCTCCAGCCATGATTATCAGAAGATACTTTGTTCGTTTGTTAGAAATTAGGTATGATAATCTTGAATAACTTCGAAGAATCGTGTTTGTTCACTTTCCGAACAAAGTATTTCGACCCTATTTTTGCCTGGGTTCACGAAATCTTTGCGGGGATAATTCTCGAAGAACAATCGATTTTCTGGCAATCGAATACTGATTATGAATGTAGAAATTAATGATCCGTTTTTTCCTATGTGCGAACCGAGGCCAATTGACTCCTTAAATAGGAGATCAAAATTTGAAACGAAGAGACACACTGTTGAAATGTTGTCCGTTGGCGAAAAGGGTTCAAAATTTTCCCTGATTTGTGGGCCTTGACTGACGGCGCTGCCCCTCCCTGGAACCCGTTTATTATTATTCGATTATACATTGGCTCAACGAGCGTGCACTCCGCACTTCCCTAACTCGTTTCCGAACTTACGTATAATTGCATTGGCCTTTAATAAATCACATTACTACTAAAATACATTGGTGATACTAAAATCACCAACAGGAACATTTGTGAGAAACACACCACTTTCTCTCCTATCACCTTAAAGTTTTAGGGACAAAATGGTGTGTTTCTCACAAATATCCATACTATATATCAATACTCCTGAATCTCCCTCCAACAAAATTAAGATCTATTTTTATGACTGTTATCTATTTTCGCACTCAGCTTTCCAATACAATTCATTTATTGACTATACAGTATAAATTTTTTATATTATCAAAATATGAATATTATTCTCTTTTAAATAATTAATAGTCTTAATTTTTGTGTTGGATTTTATAAAAATATAATTAAATAGGGATTATATAAAAATATAATTAAATAAATAAGAGAAAATAGATGATACAACAATAATCTATAATATTTAATATAAAGTCTAAATTTTGTTTTTTAATAAAGTAGAATAATATAAAAAGAAGTTGGAACAAAAGTAAGAGAGAAACTGTACCAAAATCCTTTTAACCAGAAACAAATTTATAGAAAGATAAACCAATTTGTTATTTACAAAATATGTCTTCAAAATATAGGAATTAAGTTAAACCTAATGTAGTTTTTAACCGAAAATCTTAAGTAGTCAGAAAATCAACACAATTATTCCTATAAGTTTGTCGCTAGCGGAAGGAGCGGAAGGAGATGTAAAATTGCATTCCTAAAATGTCTCTATAGGGGAGTGGGTTTTCGCCCCTACACACACTTGTGTATTTCAACACTCCTCTTAAGTGACTACAATATTTCCCTCAAACTTGCATGTGAGACGATTACCAATATAGTGTAGGAACATTTGTAAGAAACACACCACTTTCTCTCCTATCACCTTAAAGTTTTAGGGACAAAATGGTGTGTTTCTCACAAATATTCCATACTATATATCAATACTCCTGAATCTCCCTCCAACTGTTATCTATTTTTGCACTCAGTTTTCCAATACAATATATTCAGTTTTCTTTCTATTCCCAATCTATTGACTATAAAACTTAAATAAAAGATCAATCGATATATATTATTGATGTACGGAATAAAATATTTTACTTATCGAATATCATAATAATTCAAATATATTACTTTAATTAAATTTAAAATTAAAATTAAATAATTAAAATAAATCAACAATTATTATTCATTAACGCTATAAATTTTTTTATATTATAAAAATATCAATATTATTCTCTTTTAAATAATTAATAGTCTTAATTTTTTGTTGGATTTTATAAAATATAATTAAATAGGGATTATATAAAATATAATTAAATAAATAAGAGAAAATAGATGATACAACAACAATAATCTATAATATTTAATATAAAGTCTAAATTTTGTTTTCAAATAATTTATTAATTTATATCATATTCTTCGTGACAATATGTGTCATCGTGCTTTATGTTTTTTTTAATAAAGTAGAATAATATAAAAAGAAGTTGGAACAAAAGTAAGAGAGAAACTGTACCAAAATCCTTTTAACCAGAAACAAATTTATAGAAAGATAATCCAATTTGTTATTTACAAAATATGTCTTCAAAATATAGGAATTAAGTTAAACCTAATGTAGTTATTAACCGAAAATCTTAAGTAGTCAGAAAATCAACACAATTATTCCTATAAGTTTGTGGCTAGCGGAAAGTTTGTGGCTAGCGGAAGGAGATGTAAAATTGCATCCTTAAAATCTCTCTATAGGGGAGTGGGTTTTCGCCCCTACTCACTTCAACACTCCCCTTAAGTGTGACTACAATATTCCCCTCAAACTTGCATGTGAGACGCTTACGAACCGAATGACCCGGACCCTTTCTTGAACAACCCAGTCCCTTTCTCAAACCAGTATTGATATATAGTGTAGGAACATTTGTGAGAAACACACCACTTTCTCTCCTATCACCTTAAAGTTTTAGGGACAAAATGGTGTGTTTCTCACAAATATCCATACTATATATCAAAACTCTGGAATCTCCCTCCAACAAAATTAAGATCTATTTTTATGACTATTATCTATTTTCGCACTCAGCTTTCCAATACAATAAATTCACTTTTCTTTCTATTCCCAATCTAATAGATTTTGGGAGTTGTATTTCATTTATTGACTATACAGAATAAATTTTTTTATATTATCAAAATATGAATATTATTCTCTTTTAAATAATTAATAGTCTTAATTTTTGTGTTGGATTTTATAAAAATATAATTAAATAGGGATTATATAAAAAATATAATTAAATAAATAAGAGAAAATAGATGATACATCAACAATAATCTATAATATTTAATATAAAGTCTAAATTTTGTTTTTTTTTAATAAAGTAGAATAATATAAAAAGAAGTTGGAACAAAAGTAAGAGAGAAACTGTACCAAAATCCTTTTAACCAGAAACAAATTTATAGAAAGATAAACCAATTTGTTATTTACAAAATATGTCTTCAAAATATAGGAATTAAGTTAAACCTAATGTAGTTTTTAACCGAAAATCTTAAGTAGTCAGAAAATCAACACAATTATTCCTATAAGTTTGTGGCTATCGGAAGGAGCGGAAGGAGATGTAAAATTGCATTCCTAAAATGTCTCTATAGGGGAGTGGGTTTTCGCCCCTACTCACACTTGTGTATTTCAACACTCCTCTTAAGTGACTACAATATTTCCCTCAAACTTGCATGTGAGACGCTTACCAATATAGTGTAGGAACATTTGTAAGAAACACACCACTTTCTCTCCTATCACCTTAAAGTTTTAGGGACAAAATGGTGTGTTTCTCACGAATATTCCATACTATATATCAATACTCCTGAATCTCCCTCCAATTGTTATCTATTTTCGCACTCAGCTTTCCAATACAATATATTCAGTTTCTTTCTATTCCCAATCTATTGACTATAAAAACTTAAATAAAAGATCAATCGATATATATTATTGATGTACGGAATAAAATATTTTACTTATCGAATATCATAATAATTCAAATATATTACTTTAATTAAATTTAAAATTAAAATTAAATAATTAAAATAAATCAACAATTATTATTCATTAACGGTATAAATTTTTTTATATTATAAAAATATCAATATTATTCTCTTTTAAATAATTAATAGTCTTAATTTTTTTGTTGGATTTTATAAAAATATAATTAAATAGGGATTATATAAAAATATAATTAAATAAATAAGAGAAAATAGATGATACAACAACAATAATCTATAATATTTAATATAAAGTCTAAATTTTGTTTTCAAATAATTTATTAATTTATATCATATTCTTCGTGACAATATGTGTCATCGTGCTTTATGTTTTTTTTAATAAAGTAGAATAATATAAAAAGAAGTTGGAACAAAAGTAAGAGAAACTGTACCAAAATCCTTTTAACCAGAAACAAATTTATAGAAAGATAATCCAATTTGTTATTTACAAAATATGTCTTCAAAATATAGGAATTAAGTTAAACCTAATGTAGTTATTAACCGAAAATCTTAAGTAGTCAGAAAATCAACACCATTATTCCTATAAGTTTGTGGCTAGCGGAATGTTTGTGGCTAGCGGAAGGAGATGTAAAATTGCATTCCTAAAATGTCTCTATAGGGAGTGGGTTTTCGCCTCTCACACTTGTGTATTTCAACACCTCTTAAGTGACTACAATATTTCCTCAAACTTGCATGTGAGACGCTTACAATATAGTGTAGGAATATTTGTAAGAAACACACCACTTCTCTCCTATCACCTTAAAGTTTTAGGGACAAAATGGTGTGTTTCACAAATATTCCATACTATATATCAATACTCTGAATCTCCCACCGTTATCTATTTTCACTCACTTTCCAATACAATATATTCGTTTTTCTATTCCCAATCTAATAGATTTTGGGAGTTGTATTTTATTTATTGACTATAAAAACTTAAATAAAAGATCAATCGATATATATTATTGATGTACAGAATAAAATATTTTACTTATCGAATATCATAATAATTCAAATATATTATTTTAATTAAATTTAAATTTAAAATTAAATAATTAAAATAAATCAACAATTATTATTCATTAACGCTATAAATTTTCTTATATTATCAAAATATCAATATTATTCTCTTTTAAATAATTAATAGTCTTAACTTTTGTGTTGGATTTTTTAAAAATATAATTAAATAGGGATTATATAAAAATATAATTAATTAAATAAGAGAAAATAGATGATACAACAACAATAATCTATAATATTTAATATAAATTCTAAATTTTGTTTTCAAATAATTTATTAATTTATATCATATTCTTCGTGACAATATGTGTCATCGTGCTTTATGTTTTTTTTTTAATAAAGTAGAATAATATAAAAGAAGTTGGAACAAAAGTAAGAGAGAAACTTATAAAAAGAGGTTAGAACAAAAGTAAGAGAGAAACTGTACCAAAATCCTTTTAACCATAAACAAATTTATAGAAAGATAAACCAATTTGTTATTTACAAAATATGTCTTCAAAATATAGGAATTAAGTTAAACCTAATGTAGTTATTAACCGAAAATTTTAAGTAGTCAGAAAATCAACACAATTATTCCTAAAAGTTTGTGGCTAGCAGAAGGAGATGTAAAATTGCATCCCTAAAATCTCTATAGGGAGTGGGTTTTCTCCCTACTCACACTGTATTTCAACACTCCTTAAGTGTGACTACAATATTCCCCTGCAAGTGAGACCCTTAAATATGACTACAATATTCCCCTGCAGGTGAGACGCTTACCCACAATCATGTTCAAATTTGAACCAAACAACCTGGTCCCTTTCTCGAACAATTATTGATATCTAGTGTAGGAACATTTGTGAGAAACACACCACTTTCTCTCCTATCACCTTAAAGTTTTAGGGACAAAATGGTGTGTTTCTCACAAATAGATCTTTTTATGATCATATCTATTTTCTCTTTCCAATACAATAAATTCAGTTTCTTTCTATTAGATTTTGGGAGTTGTATTTCATTTATTGACTATAAGAACTTAAATAAAAGATCAATCGATATATATTATTGATGTACGGAATAAAATATTTTACTTATCGAATATCATAATAATTCAAATATGTTATTTTAATTAAATTTAAAATTAAAATTAAATAATTAAAATAAATCAACAATTATTATTCATTAACGCTATAAATTTTTTTATAATATCAAAATATGAATATTATTCTCTTTTAAATAATTAATAGTCTTAATTTTTGTGTTGGATTTTATAAAATATAATTAAATAGGGATTATATAAAATATAATTAAATAAATAAGAGAAAATAGATGATACAACAACAATAATCTATAATATTTAATATAAAGTCTAAATTTTGTTTTCAAATAAGTTATTAATTTATATCATATTCTTCTTCGTAACAATATGTAATAAAGTAGAATAATATAAAAAGAAGTTGGAACAAAAGTAAGAGAGAAATACCAAAATCCTTTTAACCGAAACAAATTTATAGAAAGATATACCAATTTGTTATTTACAAAATATGTCTTCAAAATATAGGAATTAAGTTAAACCTAATGTAGTTATTAAGAAAATCTTAAGTAGTCGAAAATCAACACAATTATTCCTATAAGTTTGTGGCTAGCGGAATGTTTGTGGCTAGCGGAAGGAGATGTAAAATTGCATTCCTAAAATGTCTCTATAGGGAGTGGGTTTCTACTCACACTTGTGTATTTCAACACTCCTCTTAAGTGACTACAATATTTCCTCAAACTTGCATGTGAGACTTACCAATATAGTGTAGGAACATTTGTAAGAAACACACCACTTTCTCTCCTATCACCTTAAAGTTTTAGGGACAAAATGGTGTGTTTCTCACAAATATTCCATACTATATATCAATACTCCTGAATCTCCCACCAACTGTTATCTATTTTCGCACTCAGCTTTCCAATACAATATATTCAGTTTCTTTCTATTCCCAATCTAATAGATTTTGGGAGTTGTATTTTATTTATTGACTATAAAAACTTAAATAAAAGATCAATCGATATATATTATTGATGTAGAATAAAATATTTTACTTATCGAATATCATAATAATTCAAATATATTATTTTAATTAAATTTAAAGTTAAAATTAAATAATTAAAATAAATCAACAATTATTATTCATTAACGCTATAAATTTTCTTATATTATCAAAATATCAATATTATTCTCTTTTAAATAATTAATAGTCTTAATTTTTGTGTTGGATTTTTTAAAAATATAATTAAATAGGGATTATATAAAAATATAATTAATTAAATAAGAGAAAATAGATGATACAACAACAATAATCTATAATATTTAATATAAATTCTAAATTTTGTTTTCAAATAATTTATTAATTTATATCATATTCTTCGTGACAATATGTGTCATCGTGCTTTATGTTTTTTTTTTAATAAAGTAGAATAATATAAAAAGAAGTTGGAACAAAAGTAAGAGAGAAACTTATAAAAAGAGGTTAGAACAAAAGTAAGAGAGAAACTGTACCAAAATCCTTTTAACCATAAACAAATTTATAGAAAGATAAACCAATTTGTTATTTACAAAATATGTCTTCAAAATATAGGAATTAAGTTAAACCTAATGTAGTTATTAACCGAAAATTTTAAGTAGTCAGAAAATCAACACAATTATTCCTAAAAGTTTGTGGCTAGCAGAAGGAGATGTAAAATTGCATCCCTAAAATCTCTCTATAGGGGAGTGGGTTTTCTCCCCTACTCACACTTGTGTATTTCAACACTCCCCTTAAGTGTGACTACAATATTCCCCTGCAAGTGAGACCCTTAAATGTGACTACAATATTCCCCTGCAGGTGAGACGCTTACCCACAATCATGTTCAAATTTGAACCAAACAACCTGGTCCCTTTCTCGAACAATTATTGATATCTAGTGTAGGAACATTTGTGAGAAACACACCACTTTCTCTCCTATCACCTTAAAGTTTTAGGGACAAAATGGTGTGTTTCTCACAAATAGATCTGTTTTTATGACTGTTATCTATTTTCGCACTCAGCTTTCCAATACAATAAATTCAGTTTCTTTCTATTAGATTTTGGGAGTTGTATTTCATTTATTGACTATAAGAACTTAAATAAAAGATCAATCGATATATATTATTGATGTACGGAATAAAATATTTTACTTATCGAATATCATAATAATTCAAATATGTTATTTTAATTAAATTTAAAATTAAAATTAAATAATTAAAATAAATCAACAATTATTATTCATTAACGCTATAAATTTTTTTATAATATCAAAATATGAATATTATTCTCTTTTAAATAATTAATAGTCTTAATTTTTGTGTTGGATTTTATAAAAATATAATTAAATAGGGATTATATAAAAATATAATTAAATAAATAAGAGAAAATAGATGATACAACAACAATAATCTATAATATTTAATATAAAGTCTAAATTTTGTTTTCAAATAAGTTATTAATTTATATCATATTCTTCTTCGTAACAATATGTAATAAAGTAGAATAATATAAAAAGAAGTTGGAACAAAAGTAAGAGAGAAACTGTACCAAAATCCTTTTAACCAGTAACAAATTTATAGAAAGATATACCAATTTGTTATTTACAAAATATGTCTTCAAAATATAGGAATTAAGTTAAACCTAATGTAGTTATTAACCGAAAATCTTAAGTAGTCAGAAAATCAACACAATTATTCCTATAAGTTTGTGGCTAGCGGAATGTTTGTGGCTAGCGGAAGGAGATGTAAAATTGCATTCCTAAAATGTCTCTATAGGGGAGTGGGTTTTCGCCCCTACTCACACTTGTGTATTTCAACACTTCTCTTAAGTGACTACAATATTTCCTCAAACTTGCATGTGAGCTTACCAATATAGTGTAATATTTGTAAGAAACACACCACTTTCTCTCCTATCACCTTAAAGTTTTAGGGACAAAATGGTGTGTTTCTCACAAATATTCCATACTATATATCAATACTCCTGAATCTCCCACCAACTGTTATCTATTTTCGCACTCAGCTTTCCAATACAATATATTCAGTTTCTTTCTATTCCCAATCTAATAGATTTTGGGAGTTGTATTTTATTTATTGACTATAAAACTTAAATAAAAGATCAATCGATATATATTATTGATGTACAGAATAAAATATTTTACTTATCGAATATCATAATAATTCAAATATATTATTTTAATTAAATTTAAAGTTAAAATTAAATAATTAAAATAAATCAACAATTATTATTCATTAACGCTATAAATTTTCTTATATTATCAAAATATCAATATTATTCTCTTTTAAATAATTAATAGTCTTAATTTTTGTGTTGGATTTTTAAAAATATAATTAAATAGGGATTATATAAAAATATAATTAATTAAATAAGAGAAAATAGATGATACAACAACAATAATCTATAATATTTAATATAAATTCTAAATTTTGTTTTCAAATAATTTATTAATTTATATCATATTCTTCGTGACAATATGTGTCATCGTGCTTTATGTTTTTTTTTTAATAAAGTAGAATAATATAAAAAGAAGTTGGAACAAAAGTAAGAGAGAAACTTATAAAAAGAGGTTAGAACAAAAGTAAGAGAGAAACTGTACCAAAATCCTTTTAACCATAAACAAATTTATAGAAAGATAAACCAATTTGTTATTTACAAAATATGTCTTCAAAATATAGGAATTAAGTTAAACCTAATGTAGTTATTAACCGAAAATTTTAAGTAGTCAGAAAATCAACACAATTATTCCTAAAAGTTTGTGGCTAGCAGAAGGAGATGTAAAATTGCATCCCTAAAATCTCTCTATAGGGGAGTGGGTTTTCTCCCCTACTCACACTTGTGTATTTCAACACTCCCCTTAAGTGTGACTACAATATTCCCCTGCAAGTGAGACCCTTAAATGTGACTACAATATTCCCCTGCAGGTGAGACGCTTACCCACAATCATGTTCAAATTTGAACCAAACAACCTGGTCCCTTTCTCGAACAATTATTGATATCTAGTGTAGGAACATTTGTGAGAAACACACCACTTTCTCTCCTATCACCTTAAAGTTTTAGGGACAAAATGGTGTGTTTCTCACAAATAGATCTGTTTTTATGACTGTTATCTATTTTCGCACTTTCCAATACAATAAATTCAGTTTCTTTCTATTAGATTTTGGGAGTTGTATTTCATTTATTGACTATAAGAACTTAAATAAAAGATCAATCGATATATATTATTGATGTACGGAATAAAATATTTTACTTATCGAATATCATAATAATTCAAATATGTTATTTTAATTAAATTTAAAATTAAAATTAAATAATTAAAATAAATCAACAATTATTATTAATTAACGGTATAAATTTTTTTATAATATCAAAATATGAATATTATTCTCTTTTAAATAATTAATAGTCTTAATTTTTGTGTTGGATTTTATAAAAATATAATTAAATAGGGATTATATAAAAATATAATTAAATAAATAAGAGAAAATAGATGATACAACAACAATAATCTATAATATTTAATATAAAGTCTAAATTTTGTTTTCAAATAAGTTATTAATTTATATCATATTCTTCTTCGTAACAATATGTAATAAAGTAGAATAATATAAAAAGAAGTTGGAACAAAAGTAAGAGAGAAACTGTACCAAAATCCTTTTAACCAGAAACAAATTTATAGAAAGATATACCAATTTGTTATTTACAAAATATGTCTTCAAAATATAGGAATTAAGTTAAACCTAATGTAGTTATTAACCGAAAATCTTAAGTAGTCAGAAAATCAACACAATTATTCCTATAAGTTTGTGGCTAGCGGAATGTTTGTGGCTAGCGGAAGGAGATGTAAAATTGCATTCCTAAAATGTCTCTATAGGGGAGTGGGTTTTCGCCCCTACTCACACTTGTGTATTTCAACACTCCTCTTAAGTGACTACAATATTTCCCTCAAACTTGCATGTGAGACGCTTACCAATATAGTGTAGGAACATTTGTAAGAAACACACCACTTTCTCTCCTATCACCTTAAAGTTTTAGGGACAAAATGGTGTGTTTCTCACAAATATTCCATACTATATATCAATACTCCTGAATCTCCCACCAACTGTTATCTATTTTCGCACTCAGCTTTCCAATACAATATATTCAGTTTCTTTCTATTCCCAATCTAATAGATTTTGGGAGTTGTATTTTATTTATTGACTATAAAAACTTAAATAAAAGATCAATCGATATATATTATTGATGTACAGAATAAAATATTTTACTTATCGAATATCATAATAATTCAAATATATTATTTTAATTAAATTTAAAGTTAAAATTAAATAATTAAAATAAATCAACAATTATTATTCATTAACGCTATAAATTTTCTTATATTATCAAAATATCAATATTATTCTCTTTTAAATAATTAATAGTCTTAATTTTTGTGTTGGATTTTATAAAAATATAATTAAATAGGGATTATATAAAAAATATAATTAAATAAATAAGAGAAAATAGATGATACATCAACAATAATCTATAATATTTAATATAAAGTCTAAATTTTGTTTTTTTTAATAAAGTAGAATAATATAAAAAGAAGTTGGAACAAAAGTAAGAGAGAAACTGTACCAAAATCCTTTTAACCAGAAACAAATTTATAGAAAGATATACCAATTTGTTATTTACAAAATATGTCTTCAAAATATAGGAATTAAGTTAAACCTAATGTAGTTATTAACCGAAAATCTTAAGTAGTCAGAAAATCAACACAATTATTCCTATAAGTTTGTGGCTAGCGGAAGGAGATGTAAAATTGCATCCCTAAAATCTCTCTATAGGGGAGTGGGTTTTCTCCCCTACTCACACTTGTGTATTTCAACACTCCCCTTAAGTGTGACTAGAATATTCCCCTGCAAGTGAGACCCTTAAATGTGACTACAATATTCCCCTGTAGGTGAGACGCTTACCCACAATCATGTTCAAATTTGAACCAAACAACCTGGTCCCTTTCTCGAACAATTATTGATATCTAGTGTAGGAACATTTGTGAGAAACACACCACTTTCTCTCCTATCACCTTAAAGTTTTAGGGACAAAATGGTGTGTTTCTCACAAATAGATCTGTTTTTATGACTGTTATCTATTTTCGCACTCAGCTTTCCAATACAATAAATTCAGTTTCTTTCTATTAGATTTTGGGAGTTGTATTTCATTTATTGACTATAAGAACTTAAATAAAAGATCAATCGATATATATTATTGATGTACGGAATAAAATATTTTACTTATCGAATATCATAATAATTCAAATATGTTATTTTAATTAAATTTAAAATTAAAATTAAATAATTAAAATAAATCAACAATTATTATTAATTAACGGTATAAATTTTTTTATATTATCAAAATATGAATATTATTCTCTTTTAAATAATTAATAGTCTTAATTTTTGTGTTGGATTTTATAAAAATATAATTAAATAGGGATTATATAAAAACATAATTAAATAAATAAGAGAAAATAGATGATACAACAACAATAATCTATAATATTTAATATAAAGTCTAAATTTTGTTTTCAAATAAGTTATTAATTTATATCATATTCTTCTTCGTAACAATATGTAATAAAGTAGAATAATATAAAAAGAAGTTGGAACAAAAGTAAGAGAGAAACTGTACCAAAATCCTTTTAACCAGAAACAAATTTATAGAAAGATATACCAATTTGTTATTTACAAAATATGTCTTCAAAATATAGGAATTAAGTTAAACCTAATGTAGTTATTAACCGAAAATCTTAAGTAGTCAGAAAATCAACACAATTATTCCTATAAGTTTGTGGCTAGCGGAAGGAGATGTAAAATTGCATCCCTAAAATCTCTCTATAGGGGAGTGGGTTTTCGCCCCTACTCACACTTATTTATTTTAACACTCCCCTTAAGTGTGACTACAATATTTCCCTCAAACTTGCATGTGAGACGCTTATCCACGATCCTGTTCAAGTTTGAATCGAACAACTCGGTCCCTTTCTCGAACTAGTATTGATATATAGTGTATGAACATTTGTGAGAAACACACCACTTTCTCTCCTATCACCTTAAAGTTTTAGGGACAAAATGGTGTGTTTCTCACAAATATTGCTCTCACAAATATTCCACACTATATATCAATACTCAGGAATCTCCCTCCAACAAAATTAAGATCTGTTTTTATGAATGTTATTTATTTTCGCACTTTATGAATGTTATTTATTTTCGCACTGAGCTTTTCAATACAATAAATTCAGTTTCTTTATATTGCCAATCTAATAGATTTTGGAAGTTGTATTTCATTTATTGACTATAAAAACTTTTCAATACAATAAATTCTATAAATAAATATTAAATAATCGTTAAAAATATTTTTGAAATTATATTAGATTTTATTCCAATTGTAATAATTAAATATTTCACTATTAATATCAATATTGTGATTAAAATATACATGTTTAATACTCTAAACATAAATAAATAAGATTATCCAAGGGGTAAGTTGACAAGTTTTTCCCGTTATTCTTATTTTATATTAATTTTTATCTTTAATTATTTTCATGTTTCGAGTTAACGAAATAGTTTTTTTTTTTTTAATGTCATCGATTTACAATATAAAATGTTTGGTTTATTTTTCTAATATGTACACATATTTTCAATGCATGTTTTGTACACATGTTATATATATAAAAAATTAAGAGTTGAAAATTAATAATACTCACGTGTCCATTCTGGGGTAATTTATTGTTCTTGAATATATTTATATTGATAAAATTTATTGTTCTTAAATACTATTGCAAATTACTAATAGTTATAAGTTCTTAAAATTAAATTGCAATCTAAAAAAATATATGAAGTAATGCATATTATATCATTTCAAAGTACATTTATTTAGTTTAAAAATACATATTATATCATTTCAAAGTTCTCTACAATGTAAGACACAATGTATGGTTGTCATCACAATGCATATCACAATGAAGAATGTAAGACAGAATGTAGAATGTAAGACAAAATGTATATCACAATGAATTACCTTTCTTTTAAGTGCATTGGGATCCTGAGTGGTAGCCTTACAAGTCATAGCATTGTGACCAAAATTATCACATTTGGTGCACTTATATGCAACACGGATCTTCTCTTCCTTGCACCATCCTCTCCACTTTCTCTTATCCTAATCTTCTTAGGTCTACCAGACCATTTTTATATGTGGTAGAGGTGGTTCCATCTCAACTTCGCCACATATCTTGACCATTGATTGGACTTCTGAAAATCCATAACATAGTGCAAACTTTTCTCTTGTGTAACAAGCATCAACAAATTCATCAGGGTTTTGCTTTCTATAACTCAGAGCAGCTGACCTACATGGAATTCCTACTAATTCCCAAAAATTACAACTACATGACCTTTTAGCAATGCCAACAATAAATTCATGTGTGTTGTAACTATGTGTAACCTGAAAAGTCTCAGCAATTGACCATGTTGGCAACCAATGACCACTATTGAACACCTCATTATCTAACCTTCTCCTAGGTATTGGCATCACCTTATGTGGCCAATTTTCTAGTTTACTTGTAGAGGTGGATAACCTATTCATCAGATATTTTCTTATCCACTCACACATTGTGAGTATAGGTTTGTCCCTAGCAGCTAGAATGGTAGCATTAAAAGACTCTGAGATATTATTCATCAATGTATCACATTTAGGGTAAAAGAAAAGGCATGCTTACACTTTTGGTAGGACCATCAACCAAGTCCAAGCATTGGGGCATTCTTCAATTCATTCATCTTTTGGACCCATGCACGATAGTATGTGGCTTTAGCAGCTCCATCATTAAATCTCTAATAAGGGCTCCTCCACCAAACCTTTTCTTGAAATTAGCATACAAGTGCCTAAGACATAATCTATGCTCAATAGTATCGACAATTCTTCAAATACACCACAAGTCCCGATACAAAATAGAAATTTTTCAACATTTAGAGAATAGAATAATTTACAAAGAAAGATAGAGTTAAATACATACCGATTGGAGATAAATACATATCTTCTATCCGACCAATGTCCTCCATTAGTAGTTGTATAAACCATCTCCAACTCTCCTTTGTTTCATTTTCAACCACACCAAATGCCAAAGGGAAGTATTGATCATTAGCATCCCCGCTAAGAATAAGTAACATCCACCATACTTGGTCTTTAAGTGACATCCATCAACCCCACAAATGGTCGCATCCATGAATAAAGCCTTTCTTACAGCCATCAAACAAATAAAATGACCCAAACCTTGGTTGTATGGATGGACTAGGTCTTTCTACATTTATCTTCACGGTGTTGCCATGGTTTACCCTTCTTAGTTCTTACATACCATCCATATGGAAGCATCGATTGTCATCACCTTCAATTATCTTCTTGGCAATTAGCTTAGCCTCCATGCTTTTGCAAATAATACCCACGAATATGTTTGCCTCATATCTTGGATGATGTCTCTTATCCGGATCAAGTTTGCATCCTCTTTACCACATGCTTGGCCACCCACTTTGAGCTAGCAGACTTGTTGTTCAAAACCCTAGCACATGTGTGCTTATGTACAAGTGTTTTTATAGCAAAAGTCTCCTTGTGGCCCACCTTAGAGCATAAGACTAAAAACCCACATTTATGCTTACACACCACCCTTACCCTATCTCCCTCATTTTTCACAAAAGAAATTTCCCTCCCATTAAGCCCTGACCACTCACGGATAGCTGCCCTAAAGTCATCAAGTGTGTTGAATTCCATACCCCACTTGAATATAAAGTCTTTGTTTAGATGCTCTTTCCTAAACCTAGCATACTTGGGCCTTTCTTCATCACAAGAATCATCTGGGTCAGAACTATTCAACTCATCACTATAGTATACATCATCTGAATCCATACTCTTATTGGGCTCCTCCATACTGTTATTGGGCTCCTCCATACTGTTATTGGGCTCCTCCATACTGTTAATAGGCTTAGTAACATCTATTCCTTCAAAACCATCAAAGTAAGCAGTAGCTCTTTCATCTTCACTGTCATCTAACCCCTCTACCTTCTCCTCATCTAACCCATCAATTCCATTATCGGTGGTCATCATCATTCACACATTTAGGTTCCCTATCGCCAGGTCCATGTTCCCGATTATGTTCAACATACAAATCTCCTTTCACATTCATTGCACTAAAGTATAGAGCAAAATCAACAGATCATCATCTTTCCTAATCGAAAAAATCATCTTCAATTTCTAAAACTTTTGTCCATACCCTAACACAATCACCTTATACCCTAACCTACTCAATAACTTCTCAATGTTATCCATGTTCCAATTTGAAACATGTATCCCATTATCGTATCCGTACCCCTTTGTATATAATTTCTTCTTCAAAACCTCAAAATTCACCCCCATGGTGGAGTGTAACACTAAAGTGTTGTGAATCCTGTCAATATATTATACCCACATGTCAAAGATTGTTGATTTCAAAATTTTACCCTACGACATTGATGAACTTCAAATTTTTACTAACCTCGGACTTTGGACACTTCACGAGCTCGTCTTCCTGGATCGCTTCTTATTCGAGGTTGTCTTCATCTTTTCTTCGCGGTCGTCTTTCTCGTTTGCTTGTTCGCATTCTTCTTCTTCGTCTTCGTCTTCCCCTGGAAATTTCGTCTTCGTCTTCCCTGCTATGTTCAGAACCCTAATTTTCTAAGGGGGTATTTGAAATTAAAAAGTGTAAAATGACACATAATCACTTTAACAAAATTAAAAATATGCCAGGTGTAGGACCTCTTATTAGATTCCATGCCACCTGGATATTAGGTGGTTCTATGAAGGAATCTACATAACATAAGGGGGGGTTTACAAAAAATATTTTTACAGGGGGGTAATCCTAAACTCGCTAACATTACAGGGGGGAAAAGTGTATTTAACCCTATTATAAATATATGTTTTAATAAAAACACATGAAACAATTATGATTTATTCTTCAATAATATATTATTTTTTAATTTCTCCAACAATAATTATATTATAAAAACAAAATGATATTTATAAGAAAGGGACATCTTAATTGAATGACCTTAACTAACTTATCATTCAATTCCTATTATATTTTAGAAAAGGAAATAATTTAATGAAAATATAAAAATATAAATTCCTATTATATTTTTATTCCATACAATTAAACGCATTAAGAGACTTTAGGGTATATTTGAGAAAGTTTATGGAAATTCTACGTTATGATTCATAACTAAAGTTGTATCAATTACTAAAGATAATGAATACTAATATTTTATAATCTTGGCTTAATTGCAGTTTTGGTCCCCCTATTATGTATTTTTTTCATTTTTGGTCCCCATAGTTTAAAATCCGGAATTTTGGTCCCTAAATTATAGTTTTTTGAGGATTATAGTCCCTTTGCAAATCTAAGACCAATTTTTGATGACATGGCGCATAACCTAATGACCTGGCACATGCCAACTCATATTTTACTTTTTTTAAATTTTTTTTTTATTAATTTCGTATTTAATTTATATATTATATTTTATTATATATTTCAAAAAAATTACAATAAATAATTTTTATAATTACATATGTTTCAAGGCAACTGAGTGATTCTTCATCTTCTTCAGTCTTCTACAGTGGAAGGTGATGTGAATGTGCTCACCAATTTTTAGGTTATAATTAACTTTCCCAAAACTGCAATTAAGCCTTCTTTCCCAAATCAATTTCTCTGCTCACTACACCGTTCACCGTCTTACCCTCCGTCTCTGCTCACACCGCTCACCACCGCTTCTACCCTCTGTCCTCCTCACACGCTCACCATCGTCTTCTACCCTCCGTCTCGCTGCTCACCACACCGTTCACCGTCGTTTTTCTTCCATCTCTGGAATTTGATTTCGATTATCAAAAGTTGTTTACAATGTCAAACTTAACATATGTTTCAAGGTAAATGATTTGTATTTGCTTATGATTTGTGTTTAAACCGAACTTGCTTTTGCTTATGATTTGTGTTTAAACCGAACCTGCTTTTGTTTATGATTTGTGTTCGAACCTGCTTTTCAGAAATGCTTTTGTTAGAAATGCGGGAACATGGGACATAATAAACGAACTTGCAAAGGGAAAAGGGCAGCTGAGAGAGCTATTCCGAAAGGTGGCAACAAAAAGGCGAAAGGAAAAAAGCGCGGTGTTGCACTGATCGAAGGAGGGTCGCAAGCACCGCAAGCAACCCAAGACTAGTTATTAGTTTAAATTTTGTTATGTTTTTTGAACCATGTTACTACTATGTAAAAACAATGGCACATATAGTTTTTGGAAACAAGGTTCTGCTGTTAGTTTTAGGAAACAAAGTTCTGCTCTGTTAGTTTTTTTACCAGGTTGTTATATTTAGTTTTTGAACAAGGTTCTGCTCTTACTTTTACTTTTAAACCAATGGAAAAGATGAACAAAGGCCTAATAAAGTATGTAAGTTATGAAGACTGGAAAAGGATTAATGATTATAAAATGTATCAGTAATTCCATTGATGAAATATAGGCAATATGGTGCCTTCTATAATGTAACAGGTTTTTATCTTGATTCTATATGCTTGATCACAGTATGGTTTATCACAGTTTGACAGTATTTCATTTCAAACTTATAATTCTGATTGAGTAGCTTTATGATCACAGTTTGACAGTATTTCATTTCACATTGGCATTGTGTGCATACTACTAAGAAGTTTTTCACTGTCATATACATTTACTTTCATTCCCTGTGATATAAAGTATTTCACTGTTATACTAATTTTATGTTATAAAATTTAAGAAGTTGGCTTTATATTGCTATCAAATTTAATAGCCTTTGAAAATCTCGTATTAAACTATTAGGAAAAAAGCAATATTTAAGACTCAAAAAGATTACTGCTATATAATACAAGATTGCTATTTCACCAAATAGTATCAACACTTTTTATGGTGAAAAATTGGTTTTGTCAGTTTTTACACTTATCTTCCACCAATGGAAGTTGTATTGAAAAACTGGTTTTTTGGTTTTTGACACTTTTTACACTATACTTCCACTAGTGGAAGTTGTATTGAAAAACTGGTTTTTTGGTTTTTGACAATTTTTACACTATACTTCCACCAGTGGAAGTTGTATTAAAAAACTAGTTTTTTGGTTTTTGACACTTTTTACACTATACTTCCACCAGTGGAAGTTGTATTGAAAAACTGGTTTTTTGGTTTTTGACACTTTTTACACTATACTTCCACCGGAAGTTGTATTGAAAACCGGTTTTTGGTTTTTGACAATTTTACACTATACTTCCACAAGGAAGTTGTATTAAAACCGGTTTTTGGTTTTTGACACTTTTACACTATACTTCCACTGGAAGTTGTATTAAAACCGGTTTTTGGTTTTGACACTTTTACACTATACTTCCACCCGTGGAAGTTGTATTGAAAACCGGTTTTTGATTTTTGGTTTTTGACACTTTTACACTATACTTCCACCATGGAAGTTGTATTAAAACCGGTTTTTGGTTTTGACACTTTTACACTATACTTCCACCCGTGGAAGTTGTATTGGCGGTTTTTGATTTTTGACACTTTTACACTATACTTCCACCATGGAAGTTGTATTAAAAACCGGTTTTTGGTTTTGACACTTTTACACTATACTTCCATGGAAGTTGTATTAAAAACCGGTTTTTGGTTTTGACACTTTTACACTATACTTCCACCGGAAGTTGTATTGAAAACCGGTTTTGGTTTTGACACTTTTACACTATACTTCCACCGTGGAAGTTGTAAATGGCATGACTCACAGAAATAAATGGTTATAATCGACGGCACGACCACAACTCACTCTTTCCTAATGATTGTCAAGGCGGCTTTCTTGATCGGTTTGAGAACCTTGCAAACTTGGGCCCAGACCACCCGTGCAGTGCGGACACGAGATTTGGGCAACTGCAAAATTAATACAAAGTTAGGTTATGCGTGAAGCATGTTAGGTTATGCAGTTAAATTAAACAAGTTATGTTCGTTAGGTTTTCAAATTAAACAGTTATGTTGAAGCGGTTAGGTTATGTCAAACTTGTAACATATTCCACATATCAATTAACAGTAACAATTGTAACAAAAGCATGTTAGGTTATGTCAAACTTGTAACATATTCCACATATCAATTAACAGTAACAATTGTAACAAAAGCAGGTTAGGTTATGTCAAACTTGTAACATATTCCATGTGTCGTTAACAACAATTAAAAGAATAAAACAAACTTATACATATTCCACATATCAAACTTATACATGTGTTGTAACAAAGACAAACACAACTAACAGTAACAACAACAATGACAACATCAAAACATATCCCAGGAACTTAATTTTCATCTTCAACATTTCTTCATTTTTCTTTGTGTCCCTAATTAGATCCATAAGCTCTTCATTCTTGTCTTTCAAAGATCGAACCATTTCTTTTGCACGACAACTCATTTCTTCATCAACCTATTGAAAATAGTTACATCTCTTTTTCCTCATTACCTTAAAATTACCATATCAATGAAATCTTCTTCCAGGATTCTCATGTGTCCATGAAGTCATCAATGGGGATTCAAGATCACACCAGCATCTAATCCCTCTTTTTCTAAGACATGAATTGTTATTTGAGGTAAATGAGAAATTAGAGTCAGCCATTAGTGAAGAAGAAGAATGGAGGTTGATGGGCTGCAAAGGGAAGAGGAATACTGCGCTTCAGTATACTGCAAAGGGAAGAAGACAATGGAGGATGGGTTGCAAATGGAAGAAGATAGTGGCTTAGGTTTTCACGTTAAGAATCCCAATTAGTTAAGTTTTTATATTAAAATAAATATTTATTTTAATATAATAATTATTTATAAAATATAATATATAAATTAAATACGAAATTAATAAAAAAAAATTAAAATAAGTAAAATATGAGTTGGCATGTGACAGGTCATTAGGTTATGCGCCATGTCATCAAAAATTGGTCTTAGATTTGCAAAGGGACTATAATCCTCAAAAAAACTATAATTTAGGGACCAAAATTCCGGATTTTAAATTATGGAGACCAAAAATGAAAAAAATGCATAATAGAGGGACCAAAACTGCAATTAAGCCTATAATCTTTATTTTTTATTTTCAATTATACGTGTTAATTGGTTTTTTTTTCAATAGTTGTGTGACTGTGTCTAGTATTTAACATCAGGTATCATAAACATTTTTCATTTTATATTTTAACTATATTTTTTAATTGGTTTTATTTTATTTTTTACAATTTATTTATCACATTTTATTTATCAACAACTTTTTTTTTAAAGTTTTCCAACAATTATTATTTGTCTATTATTTGTCAAGATATGTTATAAAATTTAACTTGTTTAAATTTATTATTTCTATTAGATGATAAAATCATATAATATCAATAAATTTATAATACAAAAGAATTTATAAATTATAGGCATGTGCGATGAGCAAATCTATTTTTTCGACGTGCCGATAAAATATTTAATTACAATACAAAAGAATTTAAAATATATAGGCATGACCGATGAGCCGAACCTATTTTTGCCGACAAAATATTTACTTACAATATAGAAGAATTTAACAACTATAGACATACACGATGAGCAGAACCTATTTTTCCGATGGATCGACAAAATATTTACTTAAATTGAAGAGATATTAGAGATGATATGTTTAATGACTTCTGAATTACTATAGCATTTAACAAATATAATATTATTCAGTTTATTAAATCTAATCAAACCAATATGTGTTTTTGTGTATAATATATTTTATTTTATAATTTTTGCTAATATAAGTTGTACAACTAAAATTACAAGCGATTATAAAAAATATAAGCATCTCCAACGGATCAGACCTGTTTTTCACCATATATTTAGTTTAATAACAATAATTAAATTGATGTATAGCTTGACAACTGCTACAATTTCATAAATTAAATTAATATTTGTATGACAATCTTTATTGAAATATATTTTTTTGTTAATTTTATATATTTTTATATAAATATTTTAACCGTAACTATATATATATATATATATATATATATATATATATATATATATAATATTTAGTTAATATTTATATAGACTTTATGCAACCTATGCGAACTCACTAGTCATATACATTTATTAACCATCATTATACTATCTTTATTTACTATTTGTAATAATATTGCACAACCATGTAAACGGGTAGATAATCAATTTTATAAATGTGTGTGAAATGTATTAGATCATATACTCATATTTTTCATCATAATTTCTATGTATATCCTAAAAGAAAAATATTATTTAGTATTTGTAATAAAATTAAATGTAAGGTAGTAATTATAATATAATAGTAAATAGAAATCAAATAAAAGGAAATATTTAAATTATGGGATAATTAATTACCCACCAAAAATGAAATGAAATGTTACTTAAAAATTAAAAATAATAGTAAATAGAAATCAAAATAAAGAAGACATTACAAATGTAGGTCCATAAAATTCCTAACAAAAATAATAACATACATGAAGAAATGTTTTTTCCGCTTGAAAGTAATCATCCCCCCTATTGTGTATTTCATGGAGATAGAAATGTTGTCCCGGCCTGATGGTAATAGAAATTTGAAATTTAAAACTTTGTATATTGTGGTAAGTGTTTATGGAATAATAATAACATTACGCAAGAATTCGTAGAGAAACAGGTAGATAAATATAAAAATGAAATATAAAAAGAATTAGAAACTTTACCTAGACAACATTGTGGAAGACCTCCTTAAAGACCACATTGGTTGTATGATCTAATGGGAGTTTGTCTTTGTCGTGAATTAAAATCTTCAAACCTGACTTGCTTTTCACTCTAGACATGGCAACATATAATTGTCCATGACTAAAGACGTCTTTTGGCAGATATAAACCAACAAAATCCAAAGATTGGCCTTGAGATTTGTTTATAGTCATGGCAAAAGATACAATAATTGGGAATTGTCTTCTAATAAGCTTGAATGGCCAAGGAGATTGTGAAGGAGACAATGACATCCTTGGATGTAAATTGTATTACCAATATGGGTACCGAAATAATGGAAGCCTCAATGACGTGATTGGCAAGCCTAATTCTTAATCTTGTGCCATTGCATAAACCTTCAGATTGATCCAAATTCCGTATGAGCATAATTGTTGTGCCAATCTTTAATTTCAAAGAATGACTTGGTAAACCCGAAGTTTTTAAACAATTTAAGAATTCAGGAGTTAAATGCTCAAAGGCCTCATTGTCATCGACAGATCGGTCTATTGAATCACTGCTCAGATAATCCTTTACATCACCTGCATTTAATAAAAATATGAATGACATGAATATAATAATAACACGAAAGTTCAATTTTTATTAGCATAAGACATTGTTATTCGAACCTGGTAGTAGATTTGTAATGTAGTCGTTTATCTCATCAACAATCTCTATTGTTGAAGCTAAAATGCTCGACTTTGTAGATAATTTGAATCCTTGAAATGTTCAATGAGATTTGGGTAAGTGCTTGTAACAATCTTCTCAATTGGGTCTAAATAATCAGAAAGAATTAATTCAGGGGGAATAGTAATATCAACATATCCATCATTGGGTTCAGATATTTTACCATCTCCCACTTGTAAAATCCATTTAGAAAAATTCTCAATCTCTTCGGCATTGTTATTTTCTGACCCAGTTTGCAAACGCATATTTTTGGTAAGTGTTAGAACCTTGCAGTGGTCCCAAATATAGGAAGCATTAATTGTTGAATGCACTATATCAGACCTACTTCCTCTTGGTACAACAGGGAGAATTTGTAGAAAATCTCCACCAAACACAACTACCTTGCCTCCAAAAATCTTGTCACAACCAACCTCACCATCACCCATTATATCTTTCAAAGACTTGTCAAGTGCTTCAAAGCAGAACTTGTTAGCCATAGGAGCCTCATCCCAAATTATCAATTTTGTGTTTTCCAATAACCCAGCAAGATCAGATTTTTTGGCAATGTCACAAATTGATGACTCAGTACAGGGAACAAGAATTTTGAACCTTGAATGGGTTGTTCTTCCACCGTAAAAGTAGACTTAATCCCACTTGACGCAACATTCAAGACAATGTCACGATTTGATCTCAAAGTCTGCGATAGTGTCTTCCACATAAATGTCTTACCGGTTCCACCATAACCATATAAAAAAAATACCCCTCCATTTTGTGCAACGACAGCATCCATAATTTCATTGAAGATCTGTAGTTGTTCATCTAAAACAGTAAATCTTAATGTTAAATGCAATAACATAATTGCAAAAAATATTTATAAAAATATAAAATATGCTTTACACATGTGTCAATTATAATATATATAAAACATGAATGCATTTCAGTTACAAAAAAAACATATATTTCTAAGTATTCATATAATATCAATAGAGTTATTTATGAAATGTAGGTTGCTAAAAAATATAATGAGTAAAAATATTATGTCATATAAATTAACATCTAAAACATGCATAGTAGAAAAACTGAAATGTATTTAATAATAAATTAATTTAATATAAAAGACCAAGTCCCAAAACTATTTTCACTTGAAATCACGCATGATATTTTGGTTATCCTTGCAAGCAAACATTACCTCTAGCCTTTCCCACCAGTCCCACCAAGAGTAACATAAAGTAAGCAAGAAAGAGTGTATTTAAAAGGCTCTGAACCGTTTCAATTTGCAAAAACTCAGCCGCATCCGTTTTTCACGAAATCTACCAGCCTCTAAGATATCTTCACAACTATGGCGTGCAATGCAATCGTGTTATCCTCTGATTCCAGGTGGGTTGGTTTTCTTATTCATGTTTTCTTACTTCATCTATCCTGATTGTTTCGATTCATCGTGGTCTAATCGTTGGATGTTGTGTTTCAGTTATACGGAAGAGTCATCGTCGGAGGATGGATTTTGCAGGTTCGTTAATATGAAACCCAGTCATAGTATTATTTCGATTCCAGTTTTATATGTTTATGCATTTCATTGAGAACTCTGTTTTTGGTGTTTCTTGCTCAGTTCCGATGATGGCTTCAACAATGCTGGAGACTACAGTTGGGAGGTGAAGATAAAGTCGGCCAAAATTGCTAGAACCAATGTATTTGTAAGTTTGTTTCGACCGTGTTTGCATGTTGTTGATTAGAAGAAATATTTATTTATAACAATGAATTTTACCACAGCATTTTCCAAGAAAGGTAGTTGAAGAGGTGCTGATGGCCGATCAAAGTTACATTGAACTGATAGATGAGGAGTGTAGGAAGGAATATGATTGTGAGATATTGACTGCTAAGAGGAACTGTTTGGAGAAGTATATTGGGAAGTCGTGGTATGCGTTTGCAAAGGACAGGAAACTTCGTGCTGGTGATATATTGAAGTGCACCGTAATGAACCCTCCAGACCGACTGTTTGTGGAGATTGCCGATCGTTGTTGAAATCATTCTGTATGTTGTCATTTTGTGGAGTTTGGGAAATTCTGACTAAGTGGTTTAGTGGGTTATCTTGGGTTTTGTATGCCCGAAATTTGAATCTTAGGTTTTTGGTACTGAATAGCATTAGTATTAACTTGTAGTGTTAGCTCTAAATGTAATGAATCTTGCACTGCTAAAGGCAAACTCCATGTATTAAATTCTATGCTATTACTATTGTACTGGTATTACTTATGTATTGCTATTACCATTAAAATCTATGTTATTGCTATTGTTCTGTTATAGTGAAACTCCATTAAAATCTATGTTATTACTAATACTATTGTACTGTTAAAGTAAAATGTAGTATGTGCTATTACTATTGTACTGTTGTAGAAATTGAAAGTGCCTTCAACAACATTGGTGCCTTCAACAACATTTAGTGTTTCTTAGAAATATTATTGGTAAATAGTTGTTGAACCAAGTAAAATATAAACTATCTAAGCAATCAGGCGACCCAAGAATGCTAATTCAGTAACAGATACTTTTGTTTGGTGGCGGGTAAGGTTAAAAGAATATTATGACACGTAACAAACAGACTGTCTAGCTAAGTTTAATTTTAGAATGAAGACTGTCCCTTACAAAAAAATCATGTCCATTTACGTCCTCTACAAAATACACAACTTTTGGTCTCTTGAAAACAATTTAGCCACTCCACAATATTGCTTTGACATTATTTCTCCCATCTACATGTCTTAATTAGTTATGAATCTTTTAAACGTGCCAAATAAGCATATTTATGCTAGTTGGTAATCTGATGCCAACCTTAATGGGCATACGGTTTCAATTATGAGGAATCAAGTGCGTTGAATACACTACAAAAGCACTTTCCTTATCCACCGCAGTTAAGATCCAAATACAAACATGTTTTGGGTTGGGAGTTTCCACAAAATCAAATCAATAATAATAGCTCGATAGTTACTTATATTTTGTTTTTCGAAAATGGAAATACATTGAGCAGTAGAACAAAAAATGACAAATATTTCAACGGAGAAAATAGTGTGTTTCAAGTCAACAACAAAGACAATGAATCACACTCTTATCTCTTCTCACTCTCTCAATCAATGCCTTCAGAAATTGCAGAAATTGCGTAAATCTAGTATCATCGTAGAAGCAAGCTTCGTGCTTAATTTTCATGAACATGTGTTGTTGGAAAGAAATGGCACCAGTTTTATTATAATGATTAACATGCTGCAATAAATTTCTTCCTATGTCCTAAGGGCAACAATCATCTAAAAACTAAAATGTTGTAATAAAGTTTATAGTAGTGTCTAAAAGTACCTGTTAAAGATTGGAACAAAGTTTCATAAATCTCCTTTTGTGCTGAAGCATCATATTGCCTTTCATCATATATCAACCTATTTCCAAGAAAATCCAGCACATAATCATTTGGATAGGGCATTGGTCTAAACTCTTTCAAACTTCTCCTGTTTTTTTGAAGTTGTTTTTCTATTTCTAACAAAGTCAGCTGTTGTATTTCTTCATCACATAGTAACAATTCTGCATAAAAACATGTTAAAAAAGTAACAATTAATGTCAAATATCTGTATGTATTACGTTAATTGTTTATGTTTCAAATAGATAGTAATTGTACCTGTATTATTTGACAATCTTCTTTGGTCATAAAGAATACCATCACTAATAACCTCCAAGTATTACGCCAAACATGTTCGTCGATTCATAGTGAAATCAACATTGTAACAAAGAGCTTGCAAGAATACACGGATCCCCAATCATAAGCCTCTTATTGCTTCTATAAACTCTGTCATCTTGTAGAAATCCCATTGCAAAACATGCTTCTCTAAAACTTGGATGTTTATAACCATCAATTGCTTTTAGATCATCATAACTTGTTGCACCCTTATTTACAGTTAACAACATCCTCATGTAGTATAATTCTCCGGTTGTAGGAGGCACCCAAACTAACCGCCTATTGTGTACCCCGTTTCCTTGGTTTCCAACACCTTGTTTTCTTGTCATAAACAAATTTGGAAACAAACTGGCCATATGTCAATAATCTAGCTTCCACATATTGTGCATTAGCGGCGAACCATGCCGTAAACATAGACTCAGTAACACTTGCCTTTAGTAGCACATTACCCATTTGTTCATGATCTTTGAAATATCTGAATTCTCTCCTTCCATGTGAAAAATAATCTCTCAACTGGTTTCCTACCATGAATTGAGTAAGAAAAGATTCTCCAACATGCTTCACTTGGAGAAACATATCTACAATCAAGGTATTGTTTGATTTCATCAACATTACCCTCGCGTTACTATTATTTGGAACAATAATGATATTCTATCCGAACCCTTGTTGATATACTTGAAGAGATATTTTATTGAAGTACTTTGATTGCACCACTCCATGTTGATATGAGCTTCATACTTCAATAACAAACTCGGGTTGTGAGGAACAACATGACCACCGTGAAATGTGATACCATTCTTTTCTATTGTATGACCATTACTTCTCCTCCTATATGGATATCCATCTTGATCAACAATTGTAACATCTTGAAACTTTTTGGATAATACTTTGTGCACTTTCCGTCTTTCATGCATGGGCATTTAGGATTAGCCAAACCACATGGTCCGTGTAGCATGTTATTCTTAACCAACTCATATAATCTTGGATGTTGTAAAGGATCGGTACCTGATATTATTTTGTCAATATCACTTGGTTCGGGTATTTATTATTGGTGCAAGAAAATTAGTATGTGAGCGTGTGGCAATCCTCTTTTCGAAATTCAATTGTGTACATGTCGTAAGAGATGAGTAGAAATTGTAAAATTAGTATATGGAATTAATATTTATATGTTATAAAATGAAAATAAATGTGCAACAAAAAGATGTACTTACATGCGAGGACCTTGCCTAACATTCCTTTTTAGTGACGCGGTTAAGAGATTGTCAAACTTCATTTTGAAAACTCGAGAAATTATATCCGCCTATCATGAGGCTTCAAGTTTAGCGGATGAAGGGCTCTTTGAATTTCAGGCCAATTAGGATTACATGTGAATGTAATAAATAGATCTGGAAACCCCACTTTGCTACATATGGCCATGCCATCATAGTAAAGTTGATCCATAAACCTTCGACTTCCAACATAAGATGATGGTAAAATAACTCTTTTTCCCGTGTTAGAAGCAGATGTTTCTTTGTTCTTTGCCTCTTCACTGAGGTTGTTTAACTTTGTGACTCTAAGTTTGGATTGGTTGTTTCGAAGCCATTGCAACCTCTCTCCTTCTAGCATGGTGTAACCATCGACCAAAAATTGTTGAAATAACCTCCTAGAAGATAAAAGTGTTTTACCCTCTGCAGCTCTTGTTTGTAATCGAAAAGCCAACCATTCTCTAATTGTAAGTCTACTTCTCCATACGGAAATATCAAAGGGTATTGGTAGGTTAAGTAGCTAGCATGAAATTCATCAATACGTTTCAGCTTCCCACCTTGTTTTTGCATAATGATGTCCCTTTCTTCAGCCGTGTCAATGTCCCCCACAATTAAAGCTGCTACCTCAGAAACAGTTGGTTGATTGTAAACTCTGCCGTCTGTAGTTCTGTTTGCAATTAATCTTAGCTTCAAATTGTGAATGTTGCTTTGGTTTAGCCTGTCTCTTGCCATCCGAAAACTTTTGGCATGGATGTTATGTGTACACAACATGTGAGATAGATCTTCTACAATTGTTTGTTGAATTCTGTTTTGGTTCCTAGAATGACAATAAAAGTTGGTTATTATGCAGCAAGTTAAATAAGCTTGATTGGACCATTAAATAGGAATATTTGCATACCTCAGTCCATTCATCCTGTTAGTAATTTCGTTTTCGGTGTCATATATGTAAAGTTGTGCAAACTTAGGTGGTTGTCCTTTGTTAGGCAAAAGAGAGCCTATTCGATGGCATGTTTGACCTTGAATCCGTATTGTTGGTGGTCCCCTACCATTATTGAATTTGTTGTCCAACTTTGCACCAGGTGACGTAAAAGAAAACATCATGTTATAAGTGCGCAAATTATGTTGAAAGTTTTTACTATCTTTGGCGTCTCTGTCAAACAACAAATGTGCTAAAACAATAGGAGGATGTTTTAATAATGGAAGTTGAACCTTGCCATTTCCACAACATAGGGTATACTTTGGATTTGCAGAATGTCTATGTTTTTCCATTCTTTCTTGATACCACATCAACCCATTACAATGTCTGCACTCAATCAGTGCATCACCCAAATCGCAATAACCTGTTAAGAGGAATAATAAAAATAGTGAAGAGGAGACCTTTTATAAATTATATTGTAGCACACAGTGAAAGAAGACATGTTTGAAAACATGTTGAACAGGTTTAGTCCGAAGCTTACCATGTCGGTTGTTGTCATAGTTGTCTGCAGAGGTAAAAGGTGGCAACATATCTTCGTTGTCCAAGGAGGTATCATCATCTGATTCGGGAACTGTTTAAAGAACGTTTACCGTTATTACGCATTAAGTAATAATGTGGTCATATTATATTAACATGTCGAAGTTAAATAATTTGGTAAAAGAGAAGTGTATTTACCGTAAAATGGATCGTAATCTGAATCATTGTCATTATCGTCGTCAGACTCAAAATCCAGGTTAACGGTGGGTGTAAAAATTGGACAAGTAGGAGTAAAGGTTGAACCAAGTGTATTTGAACGACGTGAAGTGCTTTGATAATTGTTGGTCGGAGAGTTTGATTTCTGTATTGGAACATGGGTTATGAGTACAAAACATTTTTCCATTACCATAGAATTTTATAAGCAATGGAAAATTTACTTATTCACTTTTTCCGGTGGGGAGGGAGACCTATTCTTTGTGAAGTATATATGATTATTGTGCATAACATTGAAGACTCTATCGTGAAAACCGCCTTATCCGTGGACGATCCACATGTGTTTTGATTGCTTGAGTAGTAGGATTCGATGTATCGTCGTATGAGGCACCTAATAGGAAGGCATATATAAATGTATGACATAACTAAGAAACCATGTATAAAAGCATTGTCATGAGCAACGATGCACCATGTATTTGACAACATTCATTGGTGTATTACACTAAAACATTGCGATGAACAAAACTCACAATGTGACACAAAGAATACATATATATATATATATATATATATATATATATATATATATATATATATATATATATATATTACCAATGTAACTTTATGTACATACCATGATTTGCATAGTTGTTTGAATTTTCCTCATATTGTTTTTGACTTGCAGATGCTGGTACCTTGGGAGGTAGCATTGTAGCTTGTGTTGTCGAAAAAATGTTTTCGGATGGGCTCACAGGATTTAGAATATTTCTTGTTCTATAACGAATATGAAAGAATATGTGGTGAATTTCCCGTAAATGTAAGTATAAATAAGATAATACTAAATTATAATAATGTTGGGCATACAAATCAACATGTGATGTGATAATATTTGTTTGACCGGGTCGCATAAGGTTGAATACTGTATGAGATAATCCAGCATTCTTCTTAGGACGACCCCTGGATCTTTTGATGGATTGGTTACTTGGCAAGCAGTTTAGGGAATTGAGGTGCCTGTTGCAAAACCATTCAAAATTGTATTAAGTTTGTTTGTATTAAATTAAGAATGTGGATGTTGCAAACCTTGAATGCGAACTTACGGTATTGGATGGGAAGTTTGATGTGTGACATTGATCTCGATGAGTTTTAAAGAATAAACCGGGAGTAACGGGAGTTGATTTTCAACGTATTCGATGCAACTTTTGAGAACTTAGATAATAGGTTGGTTCCCATTTTATGAATGTTAAAGACCTTTGCTGGTGTTTTGCTTTTTTCATTTGGTTGAGTAGTTTTCCTCATATTAGTGTAGTGAGGATATGTATTCCCATTAACAACATCAATGTTTGTGGAATTTAAAGAAGCATTTGTCAGGGATATTTCAGATAAGGGTGTCCTATTGGATGAACTTGCAGTGTTTGTACTTGCATTATGATGCTTCTGACGTTTGTTTTGGTTATGCTTTAGTATTTGAAAACGTCGAAATCTTGCCCTCTTAAACGTCTTGATAAAGTAGCATTATTAATAATGGTAGTGTTATTAATTGGCCTACACATGGAATAAGAATAAGGATTGTCAATTATGAACACAATAGTTGTATTATGAAGACATGTAGCATGTAATGTTATACCCGGGAGCAATATCGGTATTTGACCGGTTCTCCATTTGTTTCTGCGAAAATGTTAACCTGCATTCCAAGATTGACAGTATTTGATGTGAGTAATATTGTTTTGAATGATGACAGATTTATATCCTTGATTGTATAATTGTGTGAATAATATAATGAATGCATCAGTGCATAACAATTTCATTCAATAGAAAAAGCAATGCATCAATAGATAAAACAATTTTGCATTAATACGAGTCGACTGATATATATTTTGCATCGACACATATATATCAACAATTTGTATTGAGTTCTATTTGTTGCTTGCTTGAATACAAAACAATTTGGGTCGAACTCATTCATGGTGAGAACAGTAGGCATGGTGACAACAGTAGCCACAAGACTAAAATAGTTTAGATGTGATTTGGGAATTTCTTCTTCGCAATTGCTTCAAAGTCATTCACGTTTACAATTTGTCATGAAATATTAATACCAAATACAATTTGTTAACTGCAAAGAATGATTAAACTGACAAACAAATAAAATCCATTAAATGAAAGTGACATTTTAGAGGAATAATAATAACATTGGATAAGGATATTACGTAGGTAGCCTTAAAACCTGTTACTGCAGGATGATCCTAATTAATCAGAAGCTTAAAACCCTGTAGCCACTGTTTGCACCATGGAAGCTCCGCAGGTTAAAAAGCAGGTTTAAAAACATGAAGGAATTGTTTTAGTTTTTAATAATTTGTTAAACCATATAAAAAGTGTGACAGCAGGGTTACTTTCCACCTTATATTATTAAATTGTTGTTATGGCATAACCGGATTGATGTCATTTTCATTTGGATGCAAACCAATTGTTAGTGTTACATTGTTGGTGAAAGATGACAGCTCCAAAAGATATGACAGGTCCATAAAGTGCTTATTTGCAGCTATCCATAGAGCAGATTTGTTGTCTAATCAGAGTACTTTATGTCTTGATTGTTTGGCTAGGAAATTAAAACTCATTGCACTTTCAACGTGGTTATAGCAGTTTAAGACATTTTTCATGACATGTGACTTCATAAAGCTATCCTTTATCAATTCCAGGCAAATTTGATAGCAGTAAGGAATTAGTTAGAAATTTGTTATCCACTATCCTTCATAAAGCTATCCACTAAAACAACATACTTGATAACTTGATTCATTTGTTAGAAATTTGTTATCAACTAAAAGTTGCAGTAATCATATGTTAACATTGGAGACCTATTGTAGTAATTTTTTTTGACATGCAAATTGTAACAGTAAGTTGTGGTAATATTATATCATGTTAACATTTAGAAGGTAAAGTAAGATGCATGCTTGAATAACAATATAACATGTATCAAACCAAAATGTTCTAAAAAAGAAACCCAGTTGAATATTCATATTGTATAAAATACTTAGTATAGAGAAAAAGTATATTTTCCCTATAGTACACAAAAGGATGACAAATGAACAACTAAATATAATGAACAATTCACAACAGGATACCCAATGATAGATAGTATTAATTAAATAGAAATGTTACTTTTAATACATCCATAAAAGTACAATTAACTACAAAGATGTTCATTGTGCCCCTATATAGCAAAGACACAACACAAAATAGATGTTTGAAGTTAGGTGTGTAACCAAACACCTAACACAAAATAGTTGTTACAATTTGCAATAACAGACAAATTGTATCAAAAGTGGAATCAAGAACATCCTAGAACTTCATTTAGTCTTATAGTGTCGAGCACTCTTGGTCCTTGCAGCCTTGGTTGCCGATAGTTTTGGTGAGAGCATTTCTTCGTTTTCATGTTGTAAGACTCTCTTTGAAGGAGTATTGTTTCAATGGGATGTATATAAGCAAAAATCCTAACAAACTATGCATTTTTAAAGAGTTACAACAGCAGTGAGTGACGATTCGTCGTGGCTTTTTTTCCCTTAGCCGAGTGATGAGGTTGTTCGATTAGCGAACATGATAGTAAACGACTTATTCATTAAGTTACGATTAATTTTATAGATTATTTACATGAACATAACATTTTGTGTATTAGCAAAACATACCTTCGCGTCAGTAATGGCATTTTCAATCATAGTTATAACATCGTGGTCACATGTAATTTTGACCACAGAAGCCTGACTGTAGTTTGGCTGGTACTTTGCACGGATAGCAAAAGTCTTCTTAAGCAGCATGTCTAGGTGTTCTGGGTATATTTTAGGATGGTCTTCATTGGTCTACCAAATCAATTTGCTTTTGAAATTTCTATATATTAGGAGGTTATAATCCAAAGTTTGTCTATACGAATGGCATGTATTTGCAAATTCCATATAATGTATTAAGCATGTATGTTGATAATTGCAATAAGATAATTGTAATGTATGATTATAATGTATTAAGCATGTATGTTGATGAGCTTATGAATACGGCTAATATTAATTGATAGAATGTAGGATTGTAGAAAAGTACGAATTCTGTTGATTAACAACGGATCAAACCTTTTTCATCAACTGTCTCAGTTCAAAAGTTTGTCTATAGGAATGGCATGTATTTGCAAATTCCATATAATGTATTAAGCATGTATGTTGATAATTGCAATAAGATAATTGTAATGTATGATTATAATGTATTAAGCATGTATGTTGATGAGCTTATGAATACGGCTAATATTAATTGATAGAATGCAGGATTGTAGAAAAGTACTTTGGCTTTTTTGATTAACAACGGATCAAACCTTTTTCATCAACTGTCTCAGTTCAAAAGCTGTCATCCCAACCAAAGGAATGCATTCTTTATCCCAAAAAACAAAAAAGCCGGATTTCATGTCATGTTCAACTTCAACTTCAAGCTTATACCTACGAAGTGTGAAAAGAGTTTACATTAGATAGTTACGTTTAAACCATCAGTGATGAGAAGAGGTTGTATAATAAGGGAAACATGTAAAAAAAAATTTACTTCGTAATTGGTTTGGAACTGTTTCCTGAACAGCCGCACTGGAATGGACAACCAGGTGATTGGTTGGTTTTGTTACATGTCGCACAAAGTTCATAATACCACCCAAAACGGTTTAGTCTGAAACGCTTAGTTTCCCCAACAGTATTAACAAACGTCTCCTACAATAGCAACGAAAATAACATGTCATTCATTTGAGAGAATTTTGAAGGGAAATCATGAAAAATATCGTACCACCTGAGTCAAACAAATCATATCTCCAATTGATATGACATCCTGAACATTGGAGAAGCACCTGTCATCAAACTGACCCTGAGAACACGAACTCATTGATCGTGCTTGGGTAGTCATTTGTGAAGGTTTAACATCAAGAAATCTGTTATATAATAAGAAACTACTTTAAAATACGCAACATTGGCAGATATGTTTTTTAATGATATACAACCATCATAACAAAAAAGCAAAGGTTACTTCCATTGACAATGAGAGGAAAAAAAGGCTATAAAAAAGTGACAAAAAAGGTTAAAAGGAACAACACCAATACTATATTTCTATTCCATAATCACCATAATAGATAAAGTGTTTCCATTACTCCATTACTCAACTTTGACAATCATAATACTTTTTTTTCTTGTATAATTAACTCAAACAAAACAAAAGGTAAAAAAAATGAAAATATTTATATATATCTTGGCTTCTTGAGATTCAAATCCTATAAGATAAAACTGAAAAGGACTGAAAGGTGTAAGGAGACATGACTTGACATATGGGAAAATATGCATATGAATTGATGGTGGGTAAGGTTGGTGGTGAAGGACGAAAGTAGTAGTAGAGAAGCGCTTGACCGCTCCTACAATTTTATTTGTTTTCAATGGAGCAAGTTGAGCACTAATAAGGTTTTGGTTTGACACACAATAATAACATAATGACATGTGCAATTAATGTACACTTGTCAAGAATGCATATGAGAGAAAAAAGCATACTATGAAAAAAACTGAAAAATCAAACATAGAAAAATGGTTGTTTTGATGATTCCTTGAAATGGTTTTTTTGTTAGCACTGACGGCCTCTTTTGCAACCTAGTGCACCAGCATTTGATGTCATGGTGCCAACCATGGCTGAAGATTTTGCTCCTAACAGGATTGGTTTTTGTGGAGGCAGTGAGTTTGTATAAGTATTGTATGCATGAAATATTACTTACCTTGCCTTTAAACCTGCTACTTCAGGATGGTCCAAATTAATCAGAAGCTTGAAACCATTCCAAGCATTAGAGATGTAAAGCTTTCCATTTGCTACCGTATGCGCAAGAAAAAACAACAAACAAAAAGGCAGTGGATGTCAAATAAAATTCTGGAATGGAAAAGGACTAACTATACGCCATATCAGCCATGAATTTCTGGAATCATATTGCTTACCCGAACTTTGCCGACACCAACCGTGTGTGAGTATGATAACTGTTGGCTCAGTTTCATTAGTATACGCCATGAATTGATTTGCATATGATTCCCAGAGTGTGACGTCAACTTCGTTTTCACTATGAAATGAATGTAAAACTGTGTTATCATAGGTATACCAAAACAACAGCAAAATTGCAAAACGTGAAACAGGTTGTGAAATGTTTGTACAACGTGGATATTACGATGACAAGAGACAAACAAAAATGAACACAAACACTTCCATATTCTTATTAAATAGATTTTTAAGGCGGAGGAAGTAGATTTCCATGACGTGTTGTTCAAAAAATTTGAATCGAGCCCACAAACACTTTAAGCCATAGCTAACATACATTTTTGTACATTTATATCGGGACTCAAGTGGCTTGATTATTGGTAGTTCAATAGATCTAGGGTCAGTCGATACTCAAATTTCCAAAACATGCTTTTACGATAATGAATGTCTATTCATTATAAATACATTCTGAACATATTATATGTAGTGCAGATTCATGGCTGATAATAAGCAGTATTTCATTCACGTATCGCAAAGCGGTTAACAAAACAACAAAAGCTTTACAAACCTTTCATCAGTCAAGGTCAGATTAACATATGCTTTCTTTCCAGCTGCAGCCTGTTGAGTCCTTGTCACAGTTTGTAGGATACCAATCACATCTGAGTAATTACAATGTGAACAAAGTTATAAATCGTAAAAGTGGAAGAAAAATAGTGGTAGACATAGGGTAAAGAATTGATAACAGCAGTTAGTTACCATAAACACGGTTGACATCAAATTCACCATTAAGGAAATCTTGGAATGGCTTGAACTAGAACGTCTGAGGTGGTATTTCAGGAATGTCAACCTGGGTAATCGTTGTTCCAGCACTGAAAAAGAGCTTGAAGTTGTTGTCACAAACCTTCAATGGTAGGTCATTCTTCATCGGTTCACCATTATATATCATGTAAGTGTTGTTCTCCTGTAACAATTGTTTCCATGTCTCAAGTTCTCGAGAACGGGTTACGACATGGATTTTATCACCCTTCAAAATCCAAGGCAATGTGTCATAAAAAACCAAGTTAATAGGAGTCATTAATAGAGGAAAGTCAAAAAGAAGATACCTTTGTGTCCTGAATGACAGCTTCGATGTGTTGCTGGCCGTTGTGTTCTTTAACCGTCCACAGATCCACTACACGAATGGCGAACTTCCAAACGGTGTTTTCAGGCTGCAAGTCACTGATTGAAATAGGTGGCCTTGACATGGTGTAGCCTAAGATTCACAGAAAACAGGGAACCGTGAAAACCTTAAGCAGTAAAACCACAAAGGAAAGCAGGAACCGTGAAAAATACAAAGGCGAAACACGAAGAAATGGCGATGTAACATACCGGTGATGAGTGGAAGGGAGACGATTTGCAAGGTTGTAGAAGAAGATGAAGGAACACGACAAGCTTGAAAGATGAAGAAAAGAAAGAAAGAAAAGGTATGTTTATCGTTTGTCATTCTCCTTGTATCCGTTGGGTTTTCAATGAAACACAGCTTTTACCCGGTTTCTTGCTTCTCTCCAGATGTGGTTTGAAAATGGAGCGACACTTGGCAGTTAGGATGAATTTGATTGGCCAGTGGGAGTGGTTTATTGGAATACCAATTTGCCCTTTGTGTAGTGAAAATTAATTTTTGAGGGAAGGGTATAATGGGGAATGCATAAGCATTCTCCATTAATGGTTAGGTAGTAGATACATGAATTAAATATGAAAAGAAAATTTCATTATTAGTTGTACACAAGTGTGGTAGCTCACTTATATAGGAACAATGGAAATGGAAAAGCAGTTACACCTAATAGCTAACTTACAAATAACTACCTATCATAATAACAATTACTGAGAATAAAAAATATTTGAAAATAATTTTTAAAATTTAATAAATATTAGATTATTGCATTTTTGTAATAACATTAGTGAATTTAATTTCAATCCTTAAAAGAAGCACTCCCTAAATTTGCATTTTTGTAATAACATTAGTGAATTTAATTTCAATCCTTAAAAGAAGCACTCCCTAAAAATTTTTCGATAGTGCAATGAAATTTGCACCAAACCATCAATTTTAGTAGTTATTTTTTATGGTTTGGTGCAAATTTCATTGCACTATCGAAAAAAATCATATATGTTTATAACAAAATCATATATGTTTAACTCGGTTAAATTAAATAACTATGTCTTTAAAAAAAACCACGACACTTAAAAAAATTTAAATTTTAAAAATTCACAAGTTTATTCGTAAATTAATACAAATTTAAATAAATTTTAAATAAAATAACTAGTGTTTAATAAATTTAATTCTATAGAAAAAAATTATTTCAAATAATTTTTTTTTAAAAATCTATTTATATTTGTCCACTTAAGTCAACTCAAATGATAACTAAGTATGAATATCAAATAAAAGATAGTAGATTCGAACCCACGACATTTTATTTATTCATATTTAAATTATACGATTAGCAATTTTTACATATATTTGTTTAAATATATTTTCTTTGCTTCAAAATAAGTATTTTTTCAACCAATTTTTTATTTTAAAAAAAGCAGTTCTTTACTTACTTTTACTTATAACTTTTACCAATTTTACTCAAATATTGTCTTAGACATTTCAAGTTTGGAAATCATACTACTATACATTTATAATATATGTACGTTATGTATAACAATCAAGATTAATTAAGAGTAATTTTGTATTGAGTTAAAATGTAGTGCACTGTAAAATAATTTATATTGTTATTCAATCAAAATTTATTATTTTATTATGTTATATAATTTATTTAAATTATATAATTTGACATTTATTATGATTGTGATTGATTAGCCGTACAAATTTACTTTACAATATCATTGTATATTCTTTTTTCTCTTTTGTAAAAATATCATACTTATTGACTTAATTATTTTTTTTTAATTTATATGTAATAATTTTAAACAACTTTTATTTTGAGAAAGGAAAAATACTACTCGATCCGTACTAAAATAAATGTCATAGAAGATAAAAAATTATCCTAAAATATTTGTCATTTTTTGTTATTAATGTATTTTTATATTTAATTTTCTAATTGTCATCTCTAATAAATATTTTTGATTTATTATTTTTACTTTTAAAATTAATGTTAATTTAGATATATTAATATTTAATCAAAATAATTTAATAAAGTCATTATTATTTATTATTATTTATTATTGTTTTTAATCTATATAAAATAGTTGATAAATAATATGGAACGAAGAGGTAAATTTATCTTGATTCACTTATTTACTACATTTAAATCTTATCGTATGCATTGGAACTTGTACTAATTATTATTTTATCAAATACTTTCTCTGTATTAAAATAAATATTTTTTTAATCATAAAAATTTGTCTCAATAATAATTTTTATACTTTTCTAATATAATTTTTATCAACTTTACCCCTTATTACATTTAGATATGACAATATATAACAATCAATAATAATTAAGAATAATTTTTTTAAAATATTATTTTTATTAATGTAGTAATTATATTTCTTAATTTATATGTAATAACTTTAACTTTAAACGACATTTATTTTAGACGGATGGTGTAAAAATAATACAGTAGTAATACTAATATTTCAGTTGTGTAAACAAAAACAGTATACAAAAATCATTTTAATTAATCCAAAAACAGCCGTATAAATAAAGATCCAACAGCGAAGAAAAGAAAAGCAAAATATTTTATCACGTGCATCAAAATCCCCACCTTTCATTTCCTTCCATTTTAACAATAGAAATATTTTTAAAGAAATGAATGGTTAAGATGTCATCTTTACTCCATCCAGTGAAAAACTCATTGCAGACAATCCTAACCCGAAAAGCATAGTATCTCACAATTTCAGCAACTTTCACTATCTCCATCAAATCAAGAAAGCACTACTACAATGGCTACTCCGATCCCAACTCGTCAGTTATTCATTAACGGTGACTGGAAAGCTCCCGTCCATAACAAACGGATTCCCGTCATCAATCCCGCCACTCAAACCATCATCGGTCATTTCCCCAACTGATTCCGTCTTCTTTTACTCACGCCGTTACGTCACTTCAATAATCTCGATTTTCTTTACTTCAGGCGATATCCCAGCTGCTACTAAGGAAGACGTCGACGCCGCCGTCGCCGCCGCTAAAACAGCTCTCAACCGTAACAAAGGCGCGGATTGGGCTACCGCTTCTGGCGCTGTTCGTGCAGGTTATCTACGCGCTATCGCTGCTAAGGTTACTGAGAAAAAGCCTGAATTAGCGAAGCTTGAGGCTATTGATTGTGGAAAACCGCTCGATGAAGCCGCGTGGGACATCGTAAGTGCTAACTAACTAACTATAGTTCAATCTAATTTGCGAAATGAAGATTGTTAGTTATTTTTGTGTGTTTGTGTGTGTAGGATGATGTTGCTGGTTGCTTTGAGTTTTATGCTGATCTTGCTGAAAAATTGGATTCAAGGCAAAAGACTCCGGTGTCTCTTCCGATGGATACATTCAAGAGTCATGTGCTTAGGGAACCTATTGGTGTTGTTGGATTGATAACTCCATGGTAAATTTTTCGAATGCGTTTAGTTAAACTTCATGTTTAACCTTAATTTGTAGCAACTTAGTTACTATTGCAACTTCTATCCGGCCAATCCAGTCAGATCTCATCCGTTTGATCAAGTTGCAACTAGAATTCAACCGCAGTCAGATCTCGTCCATTTGATAAGTTGCAATTAGCATTCAACCGTCTGAGATTTGGTCGGTACAGCTGTTGGGATGCTGATTAACCACAATTTGTTCTTTATCACAAAAGCCGTGAATAACTCTAATATCGGCATCTTCCAACACCGTTTTGTCGCGGTTGTTTTCATGGCAACGGACCGTTTTTTAAAACCTTATTGTGTTAAGAAACTGATTCAACTTCCATCCAGTCAATCCAGTCAAATCTTGGCCGTTTGATCAAGAACTCAACGGTCTGAGATTTGATTGGAAAGACTGACCTACTTATTATGTGCTCACAATCGTGTGTTAAGAAATTGATAAATTCGATATGGCAGTTGAAACTTTTTCTCATTGATATTAGGTTCTCTGTGACCAGTGTACATCTTTCGTTTACTTTATGTAATAGTGTTGTTGATTGCTATTTGAGTATTGTTATTAATTCTTAAGCAAATGTTGTTTTAGGAATTATCCTATGTTGATGGCTACATGGAAGGTTGCTCCAGCTCTTGCTGCGGGATGTGCTGCGATATTGAAGCCATCTGAATTGGCATCTTTGTATGTTCTCATTGACTTTTACAGGATTTGTTCTTTGTTTTGTTTTTCCTAATCTGTTTGACTTACAATTTTAGAACCTGCTTGGAGTTGGGCGAAATATGCAAAGAAGTGGGTCTACCTCCAGGTGTGTTGAATATTCTCACTGGATTAGGTCCTGAAGCTGGTGCTCCTTTGGCAACGCATCCTGATGTTGACAAGGTTCAATTGTCTTTAGATTTTAAAAGATTTGGATTTAAGCGTGGTCATATCTTATTTTATGTCTCATTTATTTTTCTATAATGTTCTAAAGCTATTATGACCCCATGACCAACATTGGACATTTCCTACAGGTTGCTTTTACCGGAAGCTCTGCAACTGGAAGCAAAATTATGACAGCTGCAGCTCAGCTAGTCAAGGTATTTTTAAGTACTTTCTGCCAATTATGTACAATTCATATTTCCTTTTGTTTTAATGAAATGAAAACAAAAGTATGGAATTTTTTTGCCTTCTCATATTTTTATTTTCTATGTTCACGAGTTTCTGTTGTAATACCAAATTTGTGGTTTCCTGGCAGCCTGTTTCACTGGAGCTTGGTGGAAAAAGCCCATTAGTTGTTTTTGAGGATGTGGACCTTGATAAGGGTCAGTAGATTATCCAGTATTAAATTATTTTTCGTGCATTGTGGTGTCACATTTCTTAAACAATTGATTGTGGGTGAGAAAATTTTATATATTATCTATCGCTCAATGTACTGATTCCCATTTCTGTGTTTAAAAGCTGCTGAATGGGCCATCTTTGGCTGCTTCTGGACAAATGGTCAGATATGCAGTGCAACTTCCCGTCTTATTGTACATGTAAGTATAATAGATAGATCCCACTCCACAATTAATTGTAACTTTCATTACGTTTTTCTTTTGTCTGCATATATGGGACTGATCATGCTAACTTCATTGTGCTAGAACTTTGTCATACAAATTGTTTGTAGGGATTTTGTCGTCATTCATCTGCAAAAACTGATAAGCTAAGATACTTCTATTATTTTTCAGGAAAGTATAGCAACCGAGTTTTTGAATAGGATTGTGAAATGGATCAAAAACATCAAAATTTCGGATCCCTTGGAAGAAGGTTGCAGGCTTGGACCTGTTGTTAGTGAAGGACAGGTACATTTTCACTTCTTATTTCTGTATGAGGTACACACTATATTTACTTGACATGTCTTCTGAACTCTGCAAAGTAAAGGATGGGTATGCTTTTGCATGTCCAAATTGCTTCTTATTATTCAACAAAAATGTATCGGTGAATGTTTAAGGTAAAGGACGGATAAGCTTTTGCATATTCAGATTTATCTGTCACATATATTTACTTAACATGTCTTCTGAACTTGTAAAGTGAAAGACGGGTATGCTTTTGTATGTTCAAGTTGATTCTTCTTATTCAATGAAAACATTTTTGGAATAATAAGTTATTTCTTTTGTACTACATGATTATGCTATATCTAATATTCACATTATATGATTCAGTATGAAAAAATATTGAAGTTTGTCTCGAATGCTAAGAGCGAGGGTGCAACCATTTTGACTGGTGGGTCTCGACCAGAGGTATGATTATGCTTTCTGTGCAACTGTGTTCAGTTAGGTATATCTGCATTTGCCATGATAATTGATTGTGTTTTTCAAATGCAATGGCAGCATCTAAAGAAAGGATTCTTTATCGAACCAACCATCATAACTGATGTGACTACTTCCATGCAAATTTGGAGAGAAGAAGTATTTGGACCTGTTCTCTGTGTAAAAACATTTAGAACTGAGGAAGAAGCTATTGATCTAGCAAATGACACTGTGTGAGTTGATATTCTGCGAATTTCCATTAACTTCACCTGTATACAGTTTTTTCTTCTTTTGTGGATTGGTATCTAAGCTATATACTCTGGTCTTCTACAGCTATGGCTTAGGTGCTGCTGTAATATCAAATGATCTAGAAAGATGTGAGCGTGTTACTAAGGTGGGACTGATCATAGGTTATCACAGAAAACAACTAAATAATTGGATTTTCGTTGCAATTAATCATTTTATCTTGCTCATGCAGGCTTTTAAGTCCGGAATCGTATGGGTCAATTGCTCTCAACCATGCTTCACTCAAGCTCCATGGGGAGGCATCAAACGTAGTGGTTTTGGCCGTGAACTAGGAGAATGGTATGTCTCTATTTTCTAGTTTAGCGAATGTGAAAATTTCCTTAAACGATGTTGACAGTTTATTGTTCATCAAATCATGTACAACAAAATTCAATCTAAAAGTCAATAAAGCTATGAACAGATCATGACACTGTTGCTGCCTTTGCACTGTAAAATTGAAGTAATTATAGTAGGCATTAATTTGCATCGGCACGTCTAAATGTTGATAAATTAACCCTTGTGTATAATGAAATACTCCAATGCTAGGTCCCCCCTCCCCAGTGGCATCCTAGTTTATCAGATAGGATTGGGGACACAGTTAATTGTTACACAACTGTTATAGATGCTACATACCTCAACCTCTATTATTGTCAGATCTGGTGTGGGATGTAAACAAGTTCGCTAAACCCATCCTATTTGAGCTCAAGTCTGATTTTTTACTGGCTTTTTTTCAGGGGACTTGACAATTACTTGAGCGTGAAGCAAGTGACTCAGTATATCTCTGATGAACCATGGGGCTGGTACCAGCCTCCTGCAAAACTGTGATAGGCATCTAAAATCTTACAAGAGAATAAGGGATGGGTAATACCCAGTTATGACTCATCTTGTAATGAGAAGCATATAAAGTCTTGTAAAACAGTTTAAACTGGTTGTACTCAAGTTTATGCTTGTAGTGTTTTTATTTGAGTTGGTTTTATGACTGGTCTAATCATTATGCTTCAATATTTTGACGTCGTCATTCATGGTAGGCATCTCACCAACTGGTATCATTCCTACAATCCATGCCACGAGATCAGTCACATCGGTTGCATTAAAATTTATTCCGAATTGCCCATGTAAGTCATTTAGTTGACGAGTTCTTTGAGGGCTTGAGTATGAAGATTGTTCATATATCATTTTGCTCCGCATACTTCTTGACAGACACAAATACAAGGGTTATTGATATTATGGTGACTTTGAGTAAAAATAATGTGGGTCATTAGTCCATAATAGGATTGCTCATGAATAGGCTATTCGTATAAGTTATAAGCAATCCGAATCCATGTAAACCATTTGTTACAGTTGGAGTTTAGAACCAATGTACTCTCTTTTATCCATAACCAGTTTTGTCTCTGGATATATCTAAACTGGTTCTAAAAAGAGAATTTCTTAACTCAGATGGAAAAGAACCTATGAAAATCTAAAAATATTTCATGGTATTTAGAAATATATTTTAGGGATGCATTCCACAATCATACCATTCTTTTGTTTTTGTTTTTTGTTTTGGAAATCTTGGTTTCCAGAGCAAAGTTCTATATGGATTGGCCCAACATAAGAATTGCTAATATTTAGCAGGATTGGATCTTAGGAGAGAGGAGCACACTCTCAAGATTCAACTATTCAAGCCTCCACCGCTAGACCAATCATTGGGGGTTAATTCTTTTGTTTTTGTGATACGGAATCCGCTCTATTTTATGATTGGATTTATTTCGAAAATGCATTTCTTAAATGTCTTCTAAAATACATTTCTAGTTCTTAATAATATTTCTGGACATGTATTTCTGGTTCCTACTAAACTAAACAATGTGGCTTTTGACTTTTTAAATATCACATAATTTGTTGTTATTATTATGTAACTTTTGAATTCATAAATTAATAACTTTTGTTGAGAATTTTTATTTTATTGATTTAATAAATTTAGGTTTAAATAGTATTTTGTTGAGAGTTTTAAATTTTAGTTTTAATTAATTTTTTGTTGAAATATTTTTTGTTGGCGTTTGTTTTTAATATTAAATCTCTATTACAAAAACATCTATGTGACTAACGGTGTTGATGAGGACATATTTTTTATTTTATTATTTATTTTTGATATTTATTATTTATAAAATCCAAAATCTTCAAAAATTGTTTGGGTAAAGAATTGTACCAAACAGTTTTTGGTTGAGCACAAACCCAAATATTTAGAATTTAGACACACGAAATTTAACAAAAATAAAAAGAAAAATGGTCTTATCACATTATTTTTTATTCTTTAAATTTATTTAATTATGTGAGTGAACCTAAATATAAATATTTATGTTTGTGTCTATGTTAGCATTTCTCATATACGACACAATGCATAATAGTTGTTTTAATAAATATTCAATGAAAGCTTTAATTCTTGCCAACTTTATTTATTAATTAATTCTATTTTTATTAATTAGGAGTAAATATATTAAATAACTAATTATTGCTATTTTTACTATTTAATATTTTAACTCTTAATATTTTAATTAATGATATTTTAACTATTTATTATTTCAACTATTAATAATTATTTAGTTCATTAAATAATTATTTTAATAAATATTTCAGTTATTTATTTCATAATTCATTAAATAATATTAAAAAATCCACGTAAGCACTGCCAAAATTTAAATATATTATTTTATCATTAATAATTGAAATATTCAAAAGTTAATATACTTATTTAATAATATTATTTTTTTGTTAATATTTAATATTTAATAAATATTTGAAATATTTATTAACCTATTTAATAGTTGAGATATTAAATATTGAAAATATTTAATAAATAGATTAAATATTTAATAAACTAATTATTTAATAAATAAAATATTTAAAATATTAATTGTTGAAATATTTATAATAATGTTAAATATAATTAGCCTCTTATTAATTACACATTAATATTTAAAATAATTACCATATTTTGTTAATTACTATTTTAATATTAATTTGCCTCTTATTAATTTTGTGTTAATTTATGAAATATTAAATATAATGGTAAACATAATTAAACAATAATTATCATATTTTGTTTTGAAAGGAATGCATGCATTAAATATTTTTAAAATAAATTAAATTATTTACCATACTAGAAATGGATGCTTCAGTAAATATTAAATTACTTACTGAAATTTATAACTGTTTACTAAATATTTTATAAAATAATTTTATTTTTTCATAATATTAAATAATTTAGATTTACTGAATTATTAGTGTTTACTAAATAAAGAAATGAAGGGTTAAATTTATAAAATCCATGTAATGTTAGCGAGTTCTCATTTTAAACCTTGGTAAAGTTTTTTTTTTTTAAAATGCCCCTGATGTTATGTAGATTCCCTCACTGAGACCCCCATTGCTCAAGTGTCATGAAATCTTTGGTTGTTATTTTTTGCGTGGGATTATGTTTTATTTTTTCTCCAAACTTGTGTACAGTCATTGGACAGCATGACATAAATTCTAAAATTACGGTTTTTATTCTCAAATCCTCTCTTCTTCGTTATATACAGCCATCGTCCTCTAACCTAACCATCTTCTTCGTGTTTCCTTGCATTCGTATTCTGGTTCTTCAGCCATCTTCTTGTTTTCTCCGACCATAGTCTTCTGGTTCTTCCCCCGTCTTCTTAAAAGTCGTCTACCAACAGTAGGGCATGGGTGGGAGCAAGCCATCCTCAACGAATGAAGTTGGAAAGGGTTTGTCAATATGTGGGTGCAACTCACCAATGAAGATGTGGGTCTCTAAGTCACTTGAAAATCCAGGCAGAAAATTCTGGAAATGTTGGAACGTGATGGTGAGTAAATTTATGAATTTAGTATTATTGAAGTCACGATTTCAGGTTATATGTGTTGATCATGTTACAATGAAACTGCAGAATGGTTGTGGTTTGTTCATGTGGGATGAGTTGTAACGCCCATATTTAATTATTTATTTAATTAAATATTCTATAATATTTTCTGATTTAATTTTCAAAGTTGCGAATTATGGATTTGTATGGTACGGTTAATTAATTAATGTAGTCGATTAAGTTATAGAAATAATAATAGTTAATTAGAATTTTATATAAGACTAGTATTAGTGGGCTTAGTTGTTGATAGTAGTAGACAAAGTGAGAGTGTTATTTGATAGGCCCATTAAGACCACGTAGTAAGATATAATAATATATTAGGTTTTAGAAACAAAAAGAAAATAGAAGTGGCAGTAGAAGTGGCATTGGAGTTTTGGCAAGGGTTTTGGAACAAAGAGCCATACAAGTGAAAGAAGAACAAGGGTTAGAAGAGCATACGTAGAGCAATCAGAGGCCAAAATATGAGATCGAATCGGGAAAAAATTAGAGTGGCCTTCAATCCAAGGTAAGGGTGAGGTTCAATCTCTATAACCGGTATATGATAAATCGTATGTGGAATTAGGTTGTCTGTGCAAAAATAAAAATATGTTGTTCTGTCATGAAGAATTTGAGATTGAAATGATATACATAAAAGAACTGGAATTGGAAAGAATTGCAGGAAATAACTCTGAAGAAGAATGCACCGAACGACACACCCTGGAGATACAAGGAGTGTGCCAAACGGCACACTTGTGATGGTGATAAAGGGGCCCTGTCGAACGACAGAGGTAGTGGAGAAGGAGGAAGTGTCTATCGGCACCCCTTAGTGGAGGACAATGGCATTATTTTATTCTTTGTTCTTGTCTGTTTCGATTGTTTTGTTCTTGTTAGTCTTACTATGATGAATTAACAAATAACACACAGTATGTTTAATTAATCAAATGCAGGTAGTATAATAGGTGAATAAAATCAACGTGTGATTCAAATAAAAATTGTAACAGCAGTATAAGTAGCAGAAAATATATAAGTATCAGTAAGTAGTTGTTGTGATAACTTTAGCAGATGTTAAGTTGCAGATAAGAAAGTGGAGCATTGACAAGGATATGATTTAGTGGTATTTGAGAATTAATTTTAGTGAATTGAATAAATAGAAATAGTGGAATTAATAGTAAAAGAGGTCGATGAAATTAGTATCGAATAGTAATGTTAATAACTTTAAGCGATAAAATTAGTTAATCGGAATTAGTTGAAATTTGCAGGAGTAATTCGTATATGCGTGTAGTTAATTTTGGTTGATTTGGTTTGTTGAGTCTTTGTCGAATAAGTTGATTTGCAGGTGAAGTGGAATGCGATTAAATTTGCCTCTATTTATTGGCAAGATAAAATTGTAGGCGTTATGGCCAATGTTGATTGTTGTTGAGTTGCTGTGAATTATTGTTGTTAATAAGTTGTTGTTGACATGTTGATATCAAGTTGTAGGCCTATGGCCAGTGTTGAAGAGACGATGAGTACCTCTATTTATTGGTACAATGGTGATATAGGCTTATACCTTGCGATGTTAATTGTTGTTGTTGTATGTGATGTTGCATTCATTGAGTCACATACATTTGCATACTTTGTGACGACCTGTATTGGCGAATTGTGACGAAGGCGTATGCCTTGTTGATGCCTCTATTAATTGGAAATTTGGCGATGGTGACTAAAGCCCTGTTGGTACCACATGCATGTGCATAGTTGTGTCGCATTTGAAGTTGTATATTATAAGTTGGTATGTTGATGTGCTGGTTGATTAAAGTTGTTGTTGTTATTAAGTTGTGATGACTTGAAGTGTATAAGTGTTCTTGTGAAGTGGTGATATTTTTATGATTCGATCTAATATACTGTTTATTATACACTTGTTTATATTGGTTGATATGTCACCCTTTATTTGTTGGTCGTTGTCTTTATACTGGTAACATGCAGGTAATGAAGAATGAAGATCTAGTCATTGTTAGTTTGAGTCGGTATTGTCTCTCTGATACGTAGCACGGGGGATGAACGATGTTATCGTTTTATCGTTATTGCATTGCTGAAGTTTTAAGTTGTTATCGAGGAGTTTGATTATTCTTAAAGTTGTTTAAGTTTGACAAAGATGCTATGTTTTATTCTCAAAAGTTTAAAGTTGTGAATCCGCTGCGTGGTTATTATTTAAAGTTGATTTATTTTAAATACTAAACAGGTTGTTGAATTCATCTCTATGAGTAAAGTGTTACGTATCTGTTTTAAATGAAATTACAGGTGGTGTTTTTAAGTTGGGAATGTGATATCCCAATTGTTGTTTGGAATTTTATACTCTGATTTGTTTATAATTACCAGGTCGAAATTGGGGTGTTACATTAGTGGTATCAAAGCAGGTTTATCCATCCGACCAAAGTTGTTGAGTCGTTTAACAATCGAGTGTTGTTAATTAGTTTTTCTAATTGTTGTTTATGTTGTAGTGATAAGTTGAAATGCCTGGAAGGAATGATGATGCAATTGTTGCTGCTTTGGAAGCAATGGCTCAAGCTATGCAGAATCATCCGAATACTGACGGGCTCAAGCTATGCAGAATCATCCGAATACTGACGAGAATGCTGGATCTCGTAGCTTGGCGACCTTTCAGAGGGAGAATCCGCCTACCTTCAAGGGTAAGTATGATCCTGATGGAGAAATGAGTTGGTTGAAAGAGATTGAGAGGATATTCTGTGTGATGGACACTCCAACGCAGAAGGTTCATTATGGGACTCATATGCTAGCAGTCGAAGCTGATGACTGGTGGCTAGAGACTCGTCAGAGGTTGGATGCTGCAGGTGAGGAAATCAATTGGGTTGTGTTCCGTAGAGAGTTCCTAAGAAAGTATTATCCTGAAGATGTTCGGGGTAAGAAGGAAATTGAATTCCTCGAGCTGAAGCAATGGAATATGTCAGTCATTGAGTATGATGCAAAGTTTGTGGAGTTGGATAAGTTCTATCCGTACTATAGCGAGGTGACTGCTAAATTTTCAAAGTGAGTTAATTCTGAGAACGGATTGCGTCCAGAGATCAAAAAGGCGATTGGATACCAAAAGATTTGTGTCTTCTCTGATTTGATTGATAGTTGTAGGATTTATGAAGAAGGTAACAACTCTCATTACAAGATCATTAATGAGAGGAGGGGAAAGCATCAACAACATCGTGGTAAGCCATATGATGCTCCTACTGGTAGAGGTAAACAAAAATTTGTTGAGTGTCGGAGAACTAGTGGGGGATATGCTCCTGCTAGTGTAGTTTGTTTCAAATGTGGGAAATCTGGTCACAAGAGTAATGTGTGTACTGCTGATTTGAAGAGGTGTTTCCGTTGTGGCAAGAGTGGGCATACATCTCCTGAGTGTAAGCACAGGGAAATTATATGTTTCAATTGCGGCAAAGAAGGTCGTAATAGTAGCTAGTGTCAGAAACCAAAGAAGGCACCGAGCAGTGGAAAAGTGTTCGCGCTGGCGAGAACTCAGACAGCTAATAAGGACATACTCATCAGAGGTACATGTTTCATTAATCGTACTTATTTAATTACTATTATTGATAATGGCGCTACTCATTGCTTTATTGCTGGTGATTGTGTTGAAAGATTGTGTCTTATGTTATTTTCTATGAATAGAGAGATGGTTGTTGAGCTTTTGACTAAGGGATCGATGACTACTTCTCTTGTGTGTATGAAATGTCCTTTGTCGATCTTCGATAGGGACTACTGTTGATCTGGTATGTTTAACGTTAAGCGCGATGGATGTAATTTTAGGTATGAACTGGTTAGAATATAACTATGTTCATGTTAATTGTTATAACAAGTCTGTGAGGTTTTCTTCGCTTGAAGAAGAAGCTGGTTTGTTGACTGTTAGACAGCTGAATAACCTGATGTTAGGTGAAGCTCAGGTGTTCTCGTTGACAGCATCGCTATTTGTTGAGAATCAATCTATAATTGAGGACCTGAAGGTGGTGCGTGAGTTTCCTGAAGTTTTCCCTAATGAAATTCCAAATGTACCATCGGAAAGAGAAGTTGAATTTGTTATTGATCTTGTACCTGGTACCAGACCTGTTTCTATGGCACCGTACATGATGTCTGCATCTGAATTTTCGAAATTAAAGAAGCAATTGGAAGATTTGCTAGAGAATAAGTTTGTAAGGCCAAGTGTATTACCGTGGGGAGCTCCAGTGTTGCTAGTAAAGAAGAATGATGGAAGCATGAGACTTTATGTTGATTATAGACAATTGAATAAAGTGACGATTAAGAACAAGTATCCGCTTCCAAGAATAGATGACTTGATGAATCAATTGGTGGGTGTTAATGTGTTTAGCAAGATTTATTTGAGATCAGGTTATCACCATATTATAGTAAAAGATGAAGATATTCAGAAGACGGATTTTAGAACGCGTTATGGACACTACGAGTATTCAGTGATGCCTTTAGGTGTTACGAATGCACCGGGAGTATTCATGGAGTACATGAACCGTATCTTTCATACTTATTTGGATCGATTTGTGGTGGTGTTCATTGATGACATTTTGATTTACTCTAAATCTGAAGAGGAGCATGCAGAACACCTAAGGATAATATTGCGAGTCTTAAAGGAGAGGAAGTTGTATGCAAAGTTTTCCAAATGTGAATTCTGGTTGAAAGAGGTTAGCTTTCTTGGCCATGTCATTTTGTGTAGTGGCATTGTTGTGGATCCGTCTCATTTTATACCTATTAACATCAGTTTTCATGTACCGAAGCTCGCGGAATTTTATACTAATGTAATTGTAAAGCTGCATGGTGTTCCGTTGTATATTGTGTCGGATAGAGATCTGAGGTTTACTTCTGATTTTTAGCAGAGTCTGCAAGACGCATTGGGCTCTAAGTTGAGGTTGAGTTCTAAGTATCATCCTCAGACGGATGGTCAGACAGAGAGGAATATTCAGTCATCGGAAGATTTATTGCGAGCATGTGTTCTTGAGCAGAGAGGTTCGTGGGATACTTATCTTCAATTGGTAGAATTCACTTATAATAAGAATTACCATTCTAGTATTGGAATGACACCTTTTGAAGCGTTGTATGGTCGAAGATGTAGAACTCCTTTATGTTGGCATGAATCTGGAGAAAATGTAGTACTTGGAATTGAACTTGTTTGAGAGACTACCTAAAAGGTTAAGTTTATTCAAGAAAGGATGAAAGCTTCCCAAAGTAGACAGAAGAGTTATTATGACAAGCGAAGGAAAGATCTAGAATTTCAAGAAGGTGATCATGTGTTTTTGAGAGTCACGCCTGTGATCGGTGTTGGGCAAGCATTATAGTCTAAGAAGCTCACTCCTTGTTTTATTGGTCCGTACCAGATATCAGGCAGAGTTGGAAAGGTTGCTTATAGAGTGGCGTTACTGCCGAACCTTTCGAAATTGCATGATGTGTTCCATGTGTAACACCATGACTTCCTTGTTGCATAATTATACAAAATCAGAGTAATTTTAAAATTTTAAACAACATAAATCAGGATGTCACATGCTTCAAAAACCACAACAACTCATTCAACAAGATACATAACACATGATTAGAATAAATGTAATATAGTCGAATCAAAAACTTTATTGAAATAGCATAATTATTTCAATTCTCAACAAAACAACATTAACAAAATATTTCGAAATTCAAACTACTCCAATCGGAATCAACAATAGAAAACCAAATCAAAATAAACATTCAAATGTTTATCCCTAACCAGAGTGTTACGTATCAGAGCATAACGTTGGCTCAAACTAAAAAGAAGAGAAATCTCTTCGACTCATGCTACTCGAGCTACTCCTGAGTATCTACACGTCACCCATGTAAAGGCAACATAACAACAGAAGGGGTGGGATATCACAACAATATAAAGAATAGGATAATCAGAGATATACAAATTTATCATGCATAATTATCAGTGTTCGAGTATTTCATCACCACAACACAATAGTCATAAATCATACAATATAACAATTCACAATCAACATCAACAATAATTATGGAATGCAAGTAAACATAGACACAATGCATGCGGTACCGAGATTTCCACCGAATCTACTCCATATAGGATCCGGGTCACCATTTTCGTGAACAATTGGTTCACCTAACTACTAATCCACTCCATCTAGGATTACAGTCATCAACAAAGAGAATAATTATATTCACCTCGCTCGTATCCACTCTATCTAGGATTTGAGCCAACAACAACAACAACATATGCAATATGAATGCATGAAACCAAATCATGCAACCAACAACAAGAAGCATTGATTTCAACATAACCAATACCTTACCGTTTCGAACCACCTGCTGCAAACCAACAACAACAATACAACGTAACACAGCATCGATTCCCATAACGTCATGCATAAATGCACAACATATGGCACCAAAAGAAATACAAATCCGAAACTTATCGAGTTATTGACTTTGAAAACATTTTTATAATACAGATCATGTTATTAGCTTCCTGTAGGTTCGAACGGTACATCAAACGGACACCCGAGCACAAAGTTGTGATTTTTCAAAGTTTAGAAAATGTTCAAAATTATATAGTGGTAATTTGTTACCCCCTGGTGGGAACTGGTTCCTGCAAAGTCCCAAGACATTCAGTTTTTTTGAAAATTTGGGGAACCCGGTTACCCCCGGGTGGTAATCGGTTCCTGCAAAATGCTAAAGCTCTATGTTTTCTGTAAATTCGAGGAACCCGATTACCCCCCAGGTGGTAACCGGTTTCCCTTCACAAAACCCCAAAAATCCAGTTTTTAACGCGTGGTAACCGGTTCCTCCCAGGTGGTAATCGGTTACCACTGTTATTTTTCAAAAAAATTCGGGAACTTTTCAAGTTGCGATTTAGCCAATGTAAAAACCCCAAAATCAGATTTTTCTCATACAAATAGCAATGATAACATCATACAACATGACCCAATCATAGATACCAATTTGAATCATTCTATAACAATCAAAAGTCGACAATTTTGCATCAATTCACAATTCACAATTCAACATAGAAACCAATTCACAATTCAACACTATCACATAAAACAACCATACACCCAAACCCCACATACCTAGGATTATACTACCCTTTACAACTCTCCCCCATAATTAAATATTCTTGAATATTTTCCGATTTAATTTTCAAAGTTGTGAATTATGGATTTGTGTGGTACGGTTAATTAATTAATGTAGTTGATTAAGTTATAAAAATAATAATAGTTAATTAGAATTTTATATTAGACTAGTATTAGTGGGCTTAGTTGTTGATAGTAGTAGCAAAAGTGGTGGTGTTATTTGATAGGTCCATTAAGATCACATAGTAAGATATAATAATATATTAGATTTTAGAAACAAAAAGAAAATAGAAGTGGCAGTAGAAGTGGAATTGGAGTTTTGGCAAGGGTTTTGGAACAAAGAGGCATACGAGTGAAAGAAGAACAAGGTTTAGAAGAGAATACATAGAGCAATCGGAGGATAAAATGTGAGATCGAACTGGAAAACCATTAGAGTGACATTTAATCTAAGGTAAGGGTGGGTTTCAATCTCTATAAGCGGGTATATGATAAATCGTATGTGGGGTTAGGTTGTATGAATTTTGCCATGAATTGATTATTGTTTTGTTTGTATTGTGTTGATTGGATGAAAATATTTGTTATTGGATGTGGATTTAAATATTGGCTGAATCGAGTGACAATTTTGTCTATGCAAAAATAATAATATGTCGTTCTGTCATGAAGAATTTGAGATTGAAACGATACACAGAAAAGAAATGGAATTGGAAAGAATTGCAGGAAATAACTCTGAAGAAGAATGCACTGAACGACACACCCTGGAGATACAGGGAGTGTGCCGAATGACACACTTGTGATGGTGATAAAGGGGCCTTGCCGAACGCCAGGGGTAGCGGAGAAGGAGGGAGTGTCGATCGGCAACTCTTAGTGGAGGACAATGGCATTATTTTATTTTCTTTGTTCTTGTTTGTTTCTATTGTTTTGTTCTTGTTAGTTTTATTAGGATGAATTAACAAATGGCACACAATATGTTTAATTAATCAAATGTAGATATTATAATAGGTGAATAAAATCAACATGTGATTCAAATAAAAATTATAACAGCAATATAAGTAGCAGAAAATATAGCAGTATCAGTAAGTAATAGTTGTGATAATTTTAGCAGATGTTAAGTTGCGGCTAAGAAAGTGGAGCATTGACAAGGATATAATTTAATGGTATTTGAGAGTTAATTTCAGTGAATTGAATAAATAGAAACAGTGGAATTAATAGTAGAAGAGATCGATGAAATTAGTACCGAATAGTAATGTTAGTAACTTTAAACGGTAAAATTAGTTAATCAGAATTAGTTGAAATTTGCAGGAGTAATTCGTATATGCGTGTAGTTAATTTTGGTTGATTGGTTTGTTGAGTCTTTGTCGAATAAGTTGATTTGCAGGTGAAGTGGAATGCAATTAAATTTGCCTCTATTTATTGGCAAGATAAAGTTATAGGCGTTATGGCCAATGTTGATTGTTGTTGAGTTGCTGTGAATTATTGTTGTTAATAAGTTGCTCTTGATACGTTGATATCAAGTTGTAGTCCTACGTCCAGTGTTGAGGAGATGATGAGTACCTCTATTTATTAGTACAATGGTGATATAGGCTTATGCTTTGCGATGTTAATTGTTGTTGTTGTATGTGATGTTGCATTCATTGAGTCACATACATTGGCATACTTTGTGATGGCCTGTATTGGCGAATAGGCTTATGTCTTGTTGATGCCTCTATTAACTGGCAATTTGGCGATGGAGGCTGAAGCCCTGATGGTACCACATGCATGTGCATAGTTGTGTCGCATTTGAAGTTGTATATTATAAGTTGTTATGTTGCTTTGTTGGTTGATTAAAGTTGTTGTTGTTATTAAGTTGTGATGACTCGAAGTGTATAATTGTTCTTGTGAAGTGGTGATATTTGTATGATTCGATCTAATATATTGTTTATCATACACTTGTTTATATTGGTTGATATATCACCCTTTATTTGTTGGTTGTTGCCTTTATATTGGTAACGTGCAGGTAATGAAGAATAAAGATTTAATCATTGTTAGTTCGAGTCGGTGTTGTCGCTCTGATATGTAGCTCTCGGAGGATGAACGCATGTAGTGTTTTATCATTGTTTATTATTATTGCATTGCTGAAGTTTTAAGTTGTTTATCGAGGAGTTTGATTATTCTTAAAGTTGTTTAAGTTTGACAAAGATGCTATGTTTTATTCTCAAAAGTTTAAAATTGTGAATTCGCTGTGTGGTTATTATTTAAAGTTGTTTTATGTTTAAATACTAAGCAGGTTGTTGAATTCATCTCTATGAGTAAAGTGTTAAGTATTTGTTTTAAATGAAATTACAAGTGGTGTTTTTAAGTTGGGACTGTGATATCCCAATTGTTGTTTGGAATTTTATACTCTGATTTGTTTATAATTACCGGGTAGAAATTAGGGTGTTACAATTTGGTTAAGGGAAAGACGTTAATTCGTCCAGATGTTGTCAATGTGATATAGAGAATACTTACTTGAGAGAATTAGATCAATATATTGTCGACGAGATCGAGTGCAGAGTCAGAAGGCTTAACAAGTTAGAAAAAAATAAGAGAAAGGTTGTAATGGAAAAGAGAGGGGAAAAAAAGGATGATGGTTCCTATTGGCCTGTCATGGATTATGTTTTCAGTTGTGGTTAAATTATTGTAGTTAAGATGTTATCCATTTCAACACCAATTGTAATCCAACAATTTTATGAAGAATGAAATGTTAAGTTCTATTTTAATATGTTATGTTTCTATTTTAATTCCTTTCAACTCCAGTTGTTAAGTTTTGTATGTTAAGTTCCAACAATTTCATGTCAATATGATAAGTTCTATATTGTTGAGCTATTAGATTGTTGTGATTTAAATCAAATTGTTAAGTTATTTCATGTCAATATTTAGTATAAGAAATCAAATTGAACAAAAGACATTTATATAACAGGAACATAGTTTGTTACATTTGACTGATACATGATAATACGAAAATGTATCACATATTCGACTTGATTTACATAGATTATGTCTCTATTTTATTTTAATTATGTTGATTTATGTTGATATTATGCTGGTATTTTAATGTGTTTCAGGAATTTAATGTTTACAAAGCCTGCTTGAGAAAAAGAGTAACTTCCAAGACACTTTATGAGATAGATAAAATACAAGAAGACAAAAGAAACATGAAAATGAATATATCGTGTTTATCAATGTCACCGAATAATTAATAATGTCCCAATATTTTTCTTGATTAGGAAAACAAATTATAACATGCAGGAAGTAGATAAGTGAGGATTAAAATATTCAAATAAATTAAACAACAAAATATTTTATCATAAACTAACAAGAATAAAAATTTTATGGTAAAGAATTGCTTTGATTGTTTTGCTCAAACTTACTAATAAATTTCTTACTGAAGTTATTGAATTTCGTATGTTTGACCAGCATCTCTCTAAGTGTTACTTGTTCTTTCTACATATCTTTCATAGTCTTTAGAAACCTAAGAAATAAACCATAACTCTTTCTGGAAATTTCTTAAATCTCAACATGTTTCTTTCTTGCAACTTCTCTTTCTGCGACCTCTTTCTCAATTGCTTCTCTCTCAACAGCTCTCTGAGCTTCCAGAGTTGGAGCTCTTTATTCAACTTCACTAATATACTTTTCCTTGGCCTGATCAGAAAGACGGTGAATTATAAGAAATTCAACATTTATCCATCTACTAAACTTATCCAAGTTATTGCCCAGATGTGAAGAATTAATGCTTGAACCTGACATGTCACAGTGTTCTTTAATTTTTCCCAAGGAATTTTCTTTGGAAAGTGAGATTATTTCTTCAAGACATGGAGTTGATATATCAGAAATGGTTAAGAGTGATTTCTTCAGCATGAGTCTCTCCGAGTTCTATTTAGATGATTGTTGACAAGGTTTGGTGAGGAAGAATCAGAAGCTTCTGATAGAGTGGTGGAAATTTGTAGGATTGAAGTGGTGATGACAAGAGAGATGTTTGGGGTATAATGAGGAAACTTTTCAGAATGACTAGTTGAAAAGTGATAGGTGTAATATGGGTAATTGGAATAACAACTTTTGAGAAATCATTTGAGAAATGGTTGGTGTGAAAGAACCAGTGCATTTTGGAAGTAGTGAGGTGCTAACAGTGGTGGAATATAGTGAAGGAAATGAACAAATAGTTGGAGCACACTTTTCTTTTGTTTCTTATTTTTGTGAGAGGACTCAGAATCCTGAAGCATAGCTCCAATAGCTAGTAGTTTCTTACTAGATAGATTCACATCCAGTGGGAAGATATGTGGCTTCTTATTATTTCTACTCCTGACTTCATCATGATCTACTTCTATACTGGAGTTCATAAAAGTAACCATTACCTTCAGACTATCATTTTAATTTTGGGTTGTAAATGTGAAGGTTTTCTTGAAATGCTAAAATTCATAGCCTTTTCTTCAAGAAGCTTAGATACCTTTTCCAGAATCCCCACCTCTACCAGATTTACAGCATTAAAAGGTTCCCCAATAGTCTTTTCAAGGTCTTTTTCATCCAAATATTAGAGTTAAATATTCTCATTGATGATACATGAGATTAATATTCCTATAGGAATGAGGTTTTTCTTCCTACCACTTTCTTCTCTTGTTCTCCTCACATTATCTCTTAAATGGTAAAACAGAAGAGGGGGAAGACCTATCTGAAAACCTGAGAGAATGAAATATAGCATCTATAAAAGATCTCCAAAAATGAAGGATGCATATTTCCTTGGATATTTTTGAATAATTGTTGACTCAAGGATTTTGGCCAAAATCCTTAGATTATCATGAAGATCATAGGACTTTGAAGTTTGTCCTGGTTTAAAAATAGCCTTATTTATTTTTGCCATGTCCGACCATCTGTTAACTGCCTCATACCATATTGTTCCTTTACCACCATGATTGAGAAGGCATGAAATATTTCTTACATTGACAATGATCTTCTTTCCTTTAACATACAAAACCACTTGATATGTAGAAGATTTCACACGAACCCAAAAGTCTCTTACAAGACGAGGAAGAGCTGGTCCATTGAGACAGTCGAAATAACTTTCTCGTCCTTGTTTTGTTACATTAGCTAGAATATTAAAACCATTATCCTTGGTATTCTCAAAATCCCCTAAGGGTTCGCAAAGAACTTGTAGAGAATCCAAATTTGTAGACATGGTGACTTCCGGAACATCGTAAGATTGTTCTTCTATAATATTTTGACCATTTCCAAATGGTGTATCCAAATTTGTTAGAAGATGAGGGCAAGGTTTGGAATTAGGTGGTGGAGGCCTTTCATGAACAATTTTGTTTTGGGAATTCATAACTTGTTTTAGGATTTTTAGGGTTTGCACAAGGAACAATGTGATGGGTGAAAGTGTGTTAGGATGCAAGACATGAGTGTTTATGAAGTGATTTGAAAAGATAATAATTATGTGGAAATTTACACGCAAAGAAATCAATGATGACTTAAGAACTAGTTTCAAGAAAAATACGTAGCACGAAGTGATAATTTAAACGGTGTAATTATGTTTTAACGCACACATGAATCTGATTGATTCTCAGCCATACGATTTAATCTTCATAAGTAAAAAGAATGTACACCATATAGGAGTTTTAGAGAAAACCTGAAACCGCTACAAGGATTTGTTCCTGAAGATTCCTGAAGGTCGAATGAATGTGAACTTTATACGGTAAATTTCCTTTGTCCCCTTTTCTGAGAAATTCTAATTTTGGTGACAGAAAATCTGATTTCGTTCTAGAATTGCATGTTCTTGAGGCTTTATGGTTTCTCCTTTGATTTGCATGATCTTCATTTATTCTGCAAGCCTCGCCTCTGATAATTTCTTTTCATGATTTTCTCATCTGACGATCGAGAGAGTTTCTTCAAATGCATTTGTTCTTCTTATTTCTGATTTTGCTTCTCATAACCTTAATGTCTTTTCTGATAAACTGAATGCTTAATTCATCCATATATCTTTCATTTCAATTTATAGCATTCATAGTTTTTCTCTTACCGGATCTCTCTACACGGTTAAGTGTTTGATTCAAAAATCAATAACAGAGTCGGGCTCTAATATTAATTGAAGGTAGAGAAAAACACAAGAAATGGGGTTTGAAATGAGTTTTCAAAACTTTTCTCTTTTTGAAAAAACTATTTGATAATACTATGAAAGAATATAGAATGCTAAAAATAAAAAGACGCATTCAGTTTTATCCAAGTTCACCTTCAAATAGGCTACATCGTGTCCACCCTCCTCGGACGATTTTACCTTCAACAAGGACTTAATCAACTAATCTCAACATATTACAAATGCACGGGCTTCCGGCCAATGACTAACGGCAACAATTATCCTACAATTAGTGATCCTTTAAGAATTCTGACCAACCTCGATCCCCTTAAGAAATATAACAATCATTGACCCCTTCAAGGATTTGAATTCTTCATTTAATCACTTGAGGCAACACCAATTCTAAACACATATCTTTCTTTGGAGATTACAAGAATGCTTCTTAGCAAGCAGATTACTCTTAGTTTAAGTACATGATAAAACATTCACACGTTGAGGGATAAAGAATATTGTTTTGTGATCTTTCTTTCTTCTTTATGTGTTGCTCATTGTGCATTCTTTGCACCTTCGACAATGGGACTCGTCTCATTCTTGATCACTTCAAAAACATATTGGTAGCCAAACAACACCTTCATTTGCTTGCACCATTTGTCGTAATTCTTCGCATCAATAGTTGGAAGATTTGTAGGGACTCTATTATTAAAGACAGAATGTTGCGCACTTGGTGTTTCTGAATCTAAATCAGGCTCTTGATGTTAAATAATAAAATATACAATCACACAATTGGTAAACTATAGAGTATGTGGAGAAAAAGATAATAAGAGAGAAGAGAATTAGAGAGAGAATTGATGGTGAGAATACTAATTTGCATTAACATTGATGAGGATGCCTCCAACAAATTTATAGAAATATTACAAAATGATTGGAACACAAAACACATCATTCAAAAATAAGAAAAAGCAAAAAGTGATGTCCACATATCTATAATCGGTTACAATTGATGGATATTCTAAAATACAATCAAGTGTAATATTTTAGTGTTTGGTATTTAAAATTTGGCCTTTAATATTTTAAGTGTTTGGCTCTTAAAAATTTTAATCTAATATTAGATTTTCTCAATCACTTTGTAGACAAGCTTAAATGATGATAATCAATCAAAAGTTTGAATGACTATCATGAGTAAAATCATTAATACGAAATTCTAGTAATACGATTACAAAATCATCAATTAGTATTAAGATCAAATTTATTTGTTCATTTAAAACCAAATTCGCTTGAATATGACTTTTTCCAAGATTTCAATATATCTAGTCACTTAATTTATTTATACAATGCAAGATGGTCCTTGAATTTTATTTAGATCAAATTGGATCAAATGGATCACCAAAAATACAATTTTTTAATGCCACATTTTCTAAACCGAATTACATGGGATTCTATAAGTATTGAATCTGGTTATTTGGAATTTTTTAATGCCAAACACTAAAATATCAGATTCATCAAAGAACATGTTAGATCCATGCAATTATGATCTAGTGTATAGAATTAAATGACCAATTTGAAGAGAGGAAAATGAAATAAGGAACCACCTTGTTCCTTATAAAATTATTCAAGACTTTCTTAAATTAACTGCTGAAGACAAGATAAGGGTTGAAACTCTATGGTAAACACTAAACAGGTGTAATATAGCTTTCCAAATATTGCCTAATCTGATCTCAGGCCATGGAAGAAGAAAAAAACTTAAATTGTAGCTCTAAGTTGGTACATCTAGAATGCATCTTACAATGGATTATCTCTCTTTTGGAAAAAGCTATTTTATTTGATTTTGTTGGATTTTTAAGTTACAAAACTTGTGTTGACCTCTTGCCAGCAACTTCAGAGTACCAAGATTTCCATGCTTCCATATAGTGGGAGTAAAGTTCTTTCAAAGCTGCATCAATAGCAAATCATAACAATACATCAGTTTAATGTTCTTCATTAACATATTCAAATATTCAAGCCATTGTTTTTAGATTACAAGTTTCAAAAGAAAATTATCGTTTTTAATAGTTGTGCAAAAGATTAAAGTACTTAATTAATTGCCTTGATTTTGATACTGAGGGGAATGTTCAGTAGCAAGACTCTCCCAATCATGCACCTGCTTCACTTTAGTGTTCTCAGAAGTTCCGGACTTGGATACAAAGGCCGGAGCAAAAGGACCGAATTGATAGTTTGTGGAAGTCTGCTTTCTATCTTCCTGACCAAGCCCGCTATCATTCTCCATCAGCTTTTGCTTCTTGAGATTCTGGCTGAAGTCTCCGCCCATGAACAAATCGGTTCTATTCCTCGTGAAGCTAATGTTTGTGACATCATTTCCAAATGCCCTCTTTTTGGACTCTTGACTTGAATTGTAAAGCGATGCCTCATTCCATGTCTTCCCTTTCAAGCCTAGCCATCTGAATGCTGGTTTTCGTGTATCAGTGGTATGTGTCTGCATCAATTTGTAAAATCACAGATTGAGTAAAAAGTTTGTACACCGTATCAATAATCAATAAACAAATGGACGAACAAACATAAAATGAAAACAGCAACGAATATCACCTTCTCGATAAGGTTCATGGAGGTTAGCACATTAGCAATATCGTAAAGGCGTCTAACTTTTGCTGAAAGGACAATCAAAAAGGAGTGTAAGTGAAAATGCTCAACACTGATTCTTTTATTAATACATAAAAACAAACAAGTTGGTAAATCATTCTATTACTTACTTCTCATTGTTGATGAATTGTATGCATCTCCAAGCAACAACCTCGCTGCATCGTCAAGGGATATCATTTCCAGCTATAAAGTAGAGTGGTTATCATTGTTAGTAATCATGTTTAACATGTTGCATTGATATTAAAGACATAAACCAACAGGAAATGAACAAGAAATTTGACAATTCTCACATTTGAGCAGACAAAAAGCTTGACAAAATTCTGAGTAAGCAGCGCCAAAGATTTTTCTCTTCGATCTACAAAATCATCAGAGTAAAAGAGTGAGCAACAATTTCAGCAGGTACATTCATTCTTCATTTTCAGTGTGTTGCAGTTTTAAAAACACAGTTCTTGACTATTCCAGGCTAATATCAGTAAAGGTTTATGAAATCTGAACCATTACGAGACTTGAAATGAAATTTTGATCAGGACTCTCCGTAATACTATGAATGATGTGACTGCAATTTAACACACAAAATACCAGTGCCTCAAAAAATGACAACAGCGCCAAGAATCAATTCAAGTGATTCGTTTAAAGACAAACCAATATCATACATACCAGAACAGCAACAATAATAAAAACACAACAGGATCATAAACCTTAAAACATGTTTGTAATAAACATACCATTTTTCAGAGATCTGGGAAAACAAGAATTAGGGTTGAGACTGTCACTCTGACTTCCATTAGTCTGACTTCCATTGGTTTGGGATAATGATAATGATTCACTCTGACTTCCATTAGGTTGGGAATATGATTCTTCCTCATCGTCTTCATCCGATATCTAAATCACAAAATCAATCAACACCAATAATTCTTCAAAATAAATTTGAAATTGTAAATCAAACAAAAAAGAAAAAGAACTCACCTTTACATCCTCATTGCCACCTTCTTGTGAATTGAAATTCTTCCATAAACCCTCTTCCTATAAACCCATAACAAAATCAAAAATAAATAAATAAAACTAAACCCAAAATTTAAATCACAAACAAAATTGAAATTACCTTGAGCTCCTGCAAAGCAACAGGAATCGCCCCAAACCCTTTCCACGTATACTGGTTCTTGGCCTTTCTCGCAAGAACCTAAAAAAAAAACAAAAAAAAAACAAAAAAAAAAAAAAACATTAGAACATGAAAGAACATAATAAAAACAACGTTAAAAAGAAGCAAGAAAACAAACCCCGATGCTCTCCAAAACATTGACAATATCATAGATCCGTCGTCTCTCAACACCTGAAGAACAATTAGATTCAATTATTTTTATAAATAAAAAAAAGAATTAATAAAAGAAAAAAGAAAAGAACCGTGGTTATAATTATGACCTAATCTGGCGGCAGCGTCGTCGAGACCCACTAAATGAACGTTGTCTCGATTGTACAAGCTCAAGAAACTGCAATCGGAAAATTGATTAACAAAACTAAAAGAATTGAATGAGAAAGAGATGGAGAAAGAGAGTGGTAATGAATTACTTGGTGCATAAGAGGCCGAGGGATTTTTGTTTACGGTCGTAGGTGTGGTGTCTGGAGGAAGGAGGATCTGAGGAAGAAGCCATGGATCTGGGAATTCAAAAATTTGGAGGGAAGAGAGAGAAGACGATGTTGTTGTTGTTGTTGTTGAGAGAAGTAGAAGACGACAAAGCCGTTAAGATTTAAGAATAGGGGAAAGAGGGAGAGTGTGGCGGGGTAGAAATTTGAAAATTGGAAGAAGCGAGCGTTTTTTTGGATCCCAATTTTGGTTTCGCAAGGGTTTGCGTCTTGGAGGGAGGGAAGGAGGGAGGAAAATTTTATTTTTTTATTTTTTTTTATTTGTTGAAAAGATTTGGGTTAAGCGGGAATTTGTTATCGAAACATGCTTTAATTTACTGTTTTGATTTTATCATTACTCACCACGCGCCACCAGCACCTTATGTGGCTTTTTAATTTATCATCGTTCAATTCAATCCGTGGTCAGTTTTACAGTTTTACTAGGGTTACTCTGCTTTACGTGGAGTCATATTTACGAAACCTATTTTATTTTATTTTTTTCTTTAACAAAAGGGTAAAAGGAAATTATTATTAAAGGTAAGCTATATTTTTTTATTCTTATCTTGTAGATAAAATGTTGAATTCAATTTAACTCAAAATAATTAAATAATATACATACATATACATATAATTTGATAGAATACAGATCAACTATTAGTTGTAAGCGAAAAGTATTTTATTTTAGGTATCTATTTTCTCTAAATATATATTCAATTAAATTTTAAATATCAGAATGTTTACCAAAATTTTTTTTTTTTTTTTTTAATGTTCAATAGAAATATTGCATATAACGTTTTGAGGATAGTTAAACCTAAATCTTTTGAGGCAGCTATATCTAACTTATAAATTTAAGCCACCTCGCTTATGTTGTATGTTGAATGTAGCATATAAGTCAAGTGCAATTGGAAGGAAAGCTTCAGAAACTGTTTTAGAGAAACAGTTTATTTGAAAAAGTTTTTTTGCATCACTGCAGAAAAATGCAGTTTCGAAAAAAAAAACTGGTTTTCAAGAATGGGGAAACTGGTTTCCTGCGTGAAATTTTATTTTCTACAGCAGCAGTTTTTTTTTGTTTTTTTGTGGTTGTATTGTTTTTAGTTGTGTCTTAATTGAACATTATAAATACTCTTCCTCCCTCTTTGTAATGAGAATGTAGAATGTCATTGTGAATATTGAATGATACAATTTTCTCCTCAATTACTCTCTCTCAATTTTTCCATTTTTTCTCTAAACTTCATCTTCTCCAATTCTACCTTCACCGTTGATTCACCCCAATTGTGTATGTTCTAACATCTGGCATTAAGAGCATTGGTTCTGATCCATTAATCCGCTGCAAATATGACAACAACGGATCGAATTCCTACTAACCTCCCAATTTTTATTCTAAGAATTATGACAAATTGTGCAAACAAATGAAAGTTTTGTTTAGGTATTAAGAAGTTCTTGAAGTGGTGAATGATGGAGTCACACCACTTGTTACAGAGACTACAATTGCAAAACAAGCCACATTCAAGGAAGAAAAAAAGAAAGACTACAAAGTCCTCTTCTTGATACACTCTTGCGTCGACAACGACAACTTTGAGAAACTTGATGATTGTACATCGGCAAAGCAAGCTTGGGAGATCTTGAAGAAAGCGTATGAAGGTGTCGACAAAGCGAAGGTGGTGAGGTTACAAACTCACAAGAGGCAGTTTGTGTAACACCCGAATATTTAGTTATAACTCTTTAATTAAATATTTAAATAATTGTTTGCGAAGAATTATGTTGGTTTCGTCGTAAAGTGACATTGATAATGATATTATAATTATAAGTCAGTGTTATTGGGCTTAGAATTAAAGAATAACAAATAGTAGTAGTGGGGTAATAATTTAAGCCCAACGATAATTATAAGGATTGTTATTATTAAAATATTAATAATAAGAAAATTGGGACTTTTTATATCAGTGGAAAAAAATGTGGTTTTGGGAACGGAAGAACAGAGCGACGCGTAGAACTGGGAAAGGGACGAAAAGTTGGAACGATCAAGAATTCTTAGAGCAACCTTCAATCCAAGGTAAGGGTGGGGTTCTTGCTCTATAATTGGGGATATGATTGGCAATAGGTAATTTGGGATGTATGATTCGCTAGGTTGTGTCATGTCGATGTGGTTAACCATAGAAAATCCCAAATTGAAATATATGATCGTTGCTATTTTGTGAAAATTACTGTTATTGATTGAAAAGAATGTGAAATTTTTGTTGTTATACGCTGTGTTACTGTTGTGGTTTGATAATAGCATCAATTGAATCATAAAACGTTGAGAAATCTGGTATTTAGGTGAAACTGCGCAGCATGAGTCGACCCATAAACTTATGTATCGATATAAGCTGCTATGATTTTAAAACCAGAAGCGTGAAAACAACTTGCATCGATAGAAAAGGACTTGTATTGACTCATGGGGCTATTCTAGAAGACTTGTATCGACTCATACGAGGTATGTATCAATATAAGTCAGTTTTGTATTGATACAAAGAGAGCATGTATCGACTCATACTGTATTAAACCATAAAAACAGAAAATTGCATTACGTATGAGCCGACTCATACACAAATTGTATCGATACAAGTTGTGTATGTATTGATACATGGGGTTTTGCATCGATCCATACTGGGATGAAAAATGAAAAATAATTTCTAAAAATTGTTTTGGTCGTATCTTCGCGATCGTAACTCCGATTTTGATGTCGTTTGGACCGTTGGAAAGCTGGGATCATGACTTAGCCTATAATAATGTTTTTAAATATTGTAGGTGAGACTTTGGATGAATTGGAAGTAGTTTTCGTTGTGAATCCGTTGTTGTTGTTGAGGCTTGATGGCCAACGTTGATGGTTACGTTGTGGATTACGTTGTTGTTGTTGTATGTTATTTAATTCCATCGCATACATACATTGCATATTATGTCGGCCTATATTGGCAGAATACGTTGAGCCATTGGGGGCAATTTTGTTTACGTTGAAGGCTTACGCTTTGATGCCTCAAAATTACTGGCAAGGGATTACGTTGGAAGTTTTACTCCGCTGGTACCACATACATGTGCGTCAGTTGAGCCGCGTGTCATAGCACTTAACGGTGACGTTGTTGATGAATGGATTATGTTGTTATGAATGATTGTGTGTTGTTGTGGAATAGTTGTATGTTGTTATGGAATAGTTGGGTGTTATTGTTGATTAGTCGTGTGATTACAAAATGGTGATGTTATATGATCTTAGACTATATATTGTTTATCATAATCTCAATTATATGGTTTGATATCTCACCCTTTACTTGTTTTCATTGTTGCCTTTATATTGGTAACGTGTAGGTGATCAGGAGGATTAGTCGTTACTGGTGTGGTTCTGATTTAGTGTCATTTTCTCTGATACGTAGTACTCGGGGGAAATGCGCGTTGTTTCTATTCTGCTATTTTTATGTTGAAAATGATATTGTTGAATAATCATGAGATGTTATGTTTTGCGTTGTAAGACTATTTGAATTCCACTGCTTGGTTAATGAATTTTTCACGTTGATAACCGTTGAGTAATGCTATGTATCCGTTGAAGAAAGAATGACATGTTTATAATGTGTTTACGTTGAATTGTGACATTCCGATTATGTTGATTATTAATGAATGATTTTTGGGAACTCTGATATTTAAGTAAACAAATACGTGGGGTAGAATCCGGGTGTTACAGTTTGAGTTGGTACAAATGGAATAGAATGAATCGATCAACAACTACATTACGCGCATAACGCGTTTGGTGAATCAAATGAAGTCTTGCGGTGAAATCGTTACGGTACCAAATGTAGTAGCTAAGATCTTGCATTCTTTAACGTCAACATTCAATAACATTGTGGTAGCCATAGAAGAGTCAAAGGATCTTCTCACAATGAGCAAGGAGGAGATTCAAAGCTCATTGGAGGCACATGATCAAATTTTGGATGAAAGAGGAAATGACAAGGCCAAGGTGGAAATTGCATTGCAAGCAAGGTTCAATGAGAAGAACAAGAGATCGAAAGGCAAGTGGTCTTCGAAGGGCAAAGCAAATTTCTAGAATTTTGGTGGAAAAGATTCACAAAATTCAAGAGGTTACATGGCACAAAGAGGAGAGACCATCTCTAAAGGTGGTGGTCAAGGCAACAGCTACAAGAGAGGTGACAAGAGTAATTTGAAGTGTTTCAATTGTCAAAAGCTTGGCCATTTCGCAAGAGATTGTAATGCGGAGTCGAAAGAAAATCATGGAGATAAGGCTAAGGTTTCTAGGCAGGAGGTAGAGGATGATACGCTTCTTGTCATGATCACGGAGGAGAATAATGGCTGCAAAGAGGGGCTAGACAGCAATACAGTAGTGTGTCGAGGGGCAACAACTTTAATAGTGCAGGTTTTCTGCACAAACGCGTTCGGAGCGAAACACAATGATTACTGCTTAAGGAGGAGTTCCAAGTAGTGATGAGTGGTACTTGAACTTGGGTTGTTCAACTCATATAACGGGTAGAAATGATTGGTTTGTGAAGATTAATCAAGCCACGAAGAATATAGTGAGATTCGCGGATGACACCACTTTAGCGACCGACGATGTGAGTGATGTCTTGATCAAGAAGAAAAAGGCCATTCCTTGATCAAATATGTGTTGTACTCGAATTAGGTGTAATCTCTTGAGCATCAATTACTCGAGAAGAATTACACGGATGGAAAACAAGATTTTGCGCGTTTTGGACGAAAAAGGCGCTTTAATCTTAAGAGCACCCATGGTTGTAAATTGTAATTTTAAGATAGAGTTGAAAGTAATGGAACACAAATGTCTTGCTACAAAGACAAGTTGTGATGAGTGGCTGTGGCACTACCGTCTTGGACACCTCAATTTTAAAGACCTCAATGCGTTGCAAAAGCATGGTATGGTGATCGGGCTGCTTAAGATAAATTTTCTAGCTGAGTTGTGTGAAGAGTGTGTGCAAGGTAAGCAACACAAGATCTAGTTCAGCAAGGATGTTGGCCATAGGACCAAGGAACACCTTGAGGTGGTGTATTCTGATGTGTGCGGCCCAATGCAAGTCGACTTGTATGGTTGTAATAGGTACTTTGTCACTTTCATTGATGATTTTAGTAGGAAGTTGTGGATTTATCTCATAAAGAGGAAGGATGGGGTGTTTGATATGTTCAAACATTTTAAGTCCATGGCAGAGCGGCAAAGCGGTCACAAGGTGAAAATTCTCAAAATAGATGGTGGAGGTGAATATACCTCAAGTGAGTTTGGGAATTATTGTGATGATGAGGGTATAGTACGCGAGGTTGTTCCACCTTATATGCCTCAGCAAAATGGAATTACCGAAAGGATAAATCGCTCAATTATGAACATGGTTCGTAGCATATTGAAAGGGAAGAACTTGCCGAAGGAACTATGGGGAGAAGCGATCTCTACAACAACCTATTTGTTGAATAGGTGTCCTACTAAGAAGCTTGACAAAGTTACACCAGAAGAGGTATGGTCTGGCCACAAACCGAATTTGGCGCATTTGGGAGTTTTTTGTTTGATTGCATATCGGCATATTCCGAGTCAACTTCGAAAGAAGTTGGATTATAAAAGTGAGGTAATGATTCTTGTCAGATATCACCCTACTGGAGGCTACAAACTGTTTGATGTGAGCAGCAAGAAGATCGTGATCAGTCGAGACGTGGTAGTGGATGAGCTGAAGATGTATGACAGTAGAAATTTTTTGGTTTCAAGAGCGAATTTCTCAAAGGAAACCGGTTTCAAAAATGCCGAAGTCCTAGAATTGAACGGATGCGTAAACCGGTTCCCTAATCTCGAAACCGGTTTCCACCAGAAAACACAAAAAAATCAACAACAGCAGCAGAATGCAGAGGCTGTTCCGAATCCGGTTGAAGATGGCAATGGTGAGTCCAATAGAAGACCAACAAGACGCAGAGGTTTACCTCAACGACTCAAAGATTGTGAAGTATTCCATGATAATGAGATTAACAATGATGGTGATCTCATTCATTTTGTGCTTATGGCCGAATCCGAACCGGTGAGTACGGAAGAGGCATTGAGCAATGCAAAATGGGTATGTGCGATGAAAGAAGAGTTGGAATCCATTGAGAAAAACAATACTTGGGAGCTGGTTGATCTACCGAAAAGAAAAAAGACAATCGGAGTAAAGTGGGTCTATAAGGTGAAGGCAAATCCTAAAGGCGATATTGTCAAGCATAAGGCTCGACTAGTAGCAAAAGGATTCTTGCAGCGAGAAGGCATAGACTATGATGAGGTGTTTGCTCCGATAGCTAGATTGGAGACCATATGGTTGGTTGTTGGTATCGCCAATAGCAAAAATTGGCAGATGTACCAAATAGATGTGAAATCCGCATTTTTGAATGGTCCACTTGAGGAGGAAGTCTATGTAGAGCAGCCCATCGGTTTTGTGATAAAGAACCAAGAGGTAAGAGTCTACAAGTTAAGGAAAGAACTTTATGGTTTGAAACAAGCACCTAGAGCTTAGAACAAACGCATAGATGCTTTTCTTATTGAGGTTGGCTTCAAGAAGTGTGTGTCTGAACATGGTGTTTATGTGAAGTCGGATGCAAGCAAAGGTGTGATTATACTTTGCTTATATGTGGACGATCTTTTGATTACGGGAAACAATGGGGAGTTTATTTCCAAGTTCAGAGGTGAACTCATGGAAGAATTTGAGATGAGCGATCTTGGTATCATAACATACTTCCTTGGCATAGAGTTTCACAAGTCAAAGTTGAGACTTCTCATGCACCAAAAAAATATGCTTGTGAGATATTTAAGAGGTGTGATATGGAGCATTGCAATGCTGCCATTTCACCAATGGAACCAAGGTTGCATCTGTCCGAGAATGAGGATGAGAGTGACTTTAATCTAACTCAATATAGAAGATTGATTGGATCATTACGTTACTTATGAAATACGTGATCGAATTTGGCATTTAGTGTCGGTATTGTTAGTAGATTCATGCAGAGACCAAAGGTGTCTCATTTGGAAGTGGTCAAGAGGATCCTTCGTTACATCAAAGGTACTCTTGGCTGCATAATTCTCTTTTCCGCAGCTGATGTGGCCAGCATGTATGAGTTACTCGATTATACATATTCTAATTGGTGTGGAGACAAATATGATCGAAAGTCTACGGCCAGTTATGTCTTTATGTTCGGAGGAGATCCAATCTCTTAGTGCTCTATGTTGAACCCCAAAATTTACCCTCTTGATTTAGGCTTATGTTTCATCATAAACATCATATTGCATTGCATTCATACATTATGATAGGATTAAAGTTTTGTGGTTCTCAAGTCCTCTACAAGCTATGGAGGTTGATTGTGTTAGCATTTTGTTCTAAGGGAGTCTCAAGCTCTCATGTTTATGGATCTTCCAAGTCAAAATGGTGTATTATAGCTCAAGACATCTCATTTGTCTCATTGATCCCTCGAGAGTTGAAGTTGTACAAAGAATTGATGAGGATTTCATTTGTGTCATTCATCTGATGAAATTAGGGTTTTGGCCCATTGTGAATTTTGAAACTTGGTTAAGCCAATTTATTGAAGTATCACCTTCCTATTATCATTTGTGTTATCATGGTTCAAAGATTTGCTTAATGCATTCAGAAGATTAGAGGTTTTGAAGCTTGATTGACTATCTCCTAATACAAGGTGCAAAATTAGGGTTTTGGATATAATTAGGATTTCTTCATATTTTCACTCAAACTTGATTTCATGTGTTTCTATATGTTGTTAAGCATCCATGGTTGAAATATTGAGGTTCAATTTTGATTGGAAGCAAGTTAATTGATCAAAAAGGGCAAAATGGTCATTTTTGTCAAAATCAGTCAAAGTCAGAAGTTGACCAAGTGGACTTTTGGTCAACCATCAATTCAAGCATACTCTTTTCATATTTCATGACCAAATTCATCTTTGAATCAAGGAAATTGAAGAAATTGGACATGTCATAACTTTCTCAATTTTTATCTAATGGTTGCATACCATACATTTTTTGAAAGCTTGAGAAAAATGCTACAAGTTTGTCAATGTGTAAAATTTCTCAAAAATGTACCATTTGTAAGATAATTGGCTTGAAAGTTTCAAGAACAAAACATGCAAATACAATGCAAGCTTGCCTTCTCCTGGCCATCCTACGCGCGTTTTTTCAACAAACACATGGTGTGCAAGATGTTGAGGTTAATTTCTCTCAATTTAAGTGCAATTTTGAAAATGTGCTCCGTGCATTTTGAATGTGGAATGGAGAGCTTTGTAACAAGCTTTGAACCATCTCAAATGGCCAATTATTGATCAAGTTGTGATCCTTGCAAGTTTGATCCAAAACCGGATCACCATGCACACTCATGCCCGCGCGCAGACTTGCCCAGTAATTCACTTTTTCTCTTAACTTTAGAAGATGATATCTCACTCAATACCTCATCACTTTGCATGATTCAAAGCTTAGTTTGAAGAGCATGGAGATTTCTATCCATGGCCTAAGTTGCAAGGAAAATGTACGAGTCAATTTTAAATGGCTCAAGCTCAAAGATTTGATGATGAGACTTCTGCAATGCCATGGTCATTTTTTCAGGTTTTGTGCATTTTTGTGTTTTGTTTGATTACAAGTCATGTAGCTACTTGCCTTGCATGATTTCAGTGCCTTATCCTTGCCGAAAGAAGCCAAGCATGTGTATCATAGGCATCGTATCGCATTCCCTCAAATATTGCCATTTAAGGCAATTTTGTGATTTTTGCAAATTCACCAAGGTTATACACCCCGAGCCATATCACTTTTTTATTCTTTTCCCACTCATTCACACTCATGGTTAGCTGCCCAAAACGCACACAAACTTGAGTGGAACACACATAAGATGCACGACATAAGTCACTCACTCATTTTTCCTGATTTTTATAATTTGCCCTCCAACGGATTTTTAATCCCCTTAGACCATTATACCCTCATTCATTCCTCTCTACATAATCTCACAATGTCATTCATTTGAACCCTAGACGCCTCTTTACACCGAAAATCAAATCTGAAATTTTTCTTCCTCTTAAAGTTTTTGCTTCGAATCTTTTTCTTCATCGATTTAAGAGCTTGTTTCTCCTTTTATTACTCTTCATTGAAGCTCTGAGATCAAGAGGGTTAGTTTTCATTTTGTGTTCAGAGGCACCAGTTGAGTTTATTTCTCAACTCAAAAGGTAAGTTTTCAAACTTGAATCTCCATTTTTAGTTGGTTTTTGTTGAAATAAAACATGTATGCGTGGGTATAGCTGGCCAAACATTAGGTTTGATGTATATACATGCTTGTTTCTGAAGTATGTTGCATAATATTGAATTCTGAAAATTTGTGTTTGGATGATTTTCCTGATTTTTGTGGCTTGATTTCTTGATGTGTGGTTGACCATTTTGAAATCTATAAGTTGCTACTTGTTCCTTGCCATGTTGTCTTCATTCTACGCTTTGAATCGTGAAAAATGATCAAGAAATGACTAAGTTATGATGTTCTAAAGTTGTGCCCTGGTAAACAATTACCAGTAATTCCGAGGCATCAAGGCGTAAGCCTTCAACGTAATCATTCTGCCCCTAACAGCTCAACGTGGTTTTTGCCAATATCGGCCAACATAGTATGCAATGTATGTATGCGATAATCTTAAATGGAATACAACGACAACAACGTAATTACAACATAAAACAACAGCTCAATCATCAACGTTGACTATCAAGTCTCTACCAACAACAACGTTCGATAACAATTTCCTACAACATCAACTTCTAAAAACTCTCAATAACAATGAATTCCCATACAGAAAAATACATCAATTCATCAAGATGTTCACCTCCTATGTTTGAAACTACTTTTATAGGATAAATCATACTTTTAGCTATCCAAGGGTTTAAACGGCAACTAAATCGGAGTTACGGTTGTAAAGATATGACCAAAACAGTTTTTCAGAGTTATGTTTCTATTTCTATACAGTATGAGTCAATACAAAATCCTATGTATCGATGCATAAACCACTTGTATCGACACATGCATCGTATGAGTCGACTCATACGATATTCCAAATCCTATTTTTCTAATTTTCTTCAGTATGAGTCAATACATAGCAGGCTTGTATCGATACATACTTCCCAGTTTGCCTCCATGAGTCGATACATGGTTGTTTGTATCGATGCATGTTGTTTCCAAGATTCTGGTTTTTAACATAAGTACAACATGTATCGATGCATACATGCTTGGGTCGATACATCTTTCACAATTTGACCCTATGAGCCGATGCATGGCAGTTTGTATCGATACATACAGGTTTTAAACTTCTGTTTTTCAAAATCAATACATCATGTATCAATACATACATGCTTGTGTTGACTCATGCAGCGTGAAAACGCCCAAATTACAGTTTCCACGAAATTCCACGATTAAATTTGGGATTTTCACCAATTCCAACAGCAACATGATACAAAACAGCAAAATCATAAATCCCTAACTACCTATCATCCATCATATTCCCAATTAGAGAGCAAGAACCTCACCCTTACCTTGGATTGAAGGTTGCTCCATGAATTCCTTGATCGTTCCAACTTCTTTCTCTCTCTCTCTCTCTCTCTGCAAGCTCTACGTATCGTTCTGTTCCTTTTCCAAAACCCTTGTTTTTCCTTTTTCTCTACTGATCACCAAAAATAATCTAATTTCTATTTTTCTAATTAAATAAAATCCTTATATTTTGTTTTGGGCTTAGACTTCATACCCCCACCATTACTATTACTATAAACACAACTTAAGCCCACTAACACTAACCTTATAGTTATAACATCGTTTCTAGTATTATTCTACGATCAAACCAACTTAAATACGACGCAGCAACTTAAATCTCCACAACAATAATATCAACCAATAATTCACAAATAAATCGCTAAATATTTAATTAAATAAATAATTAAATATTCGGGCGTTACACTAACTAAATACTTCCTAAGGATGTTTAGAGAGTTTTTGAAGCCAGAGATTGGTTAGAACTTGCAAGGTTTGGAGATTTGCAAATTATCTCATTTTGAAACTTGAAACTTGGAAAAGAAGAAAGAAGTGAGAAAGCTTGTTTAGTATTGCTTTGGTGTGATTTAGAAGTGAGAAATGACTTCTATTTATAGGCGAAGAGGTCTTATGAGCAAGGAAAGGATATGATTGAAACTTTGGCAACTTGACTTAAGAGGTAAGAATGGAATCTTTCACATTTAATGCACATGGTTAATTTTTCCAATCATGGTTAAATCACTCAAGTGATATTAACCTCTTCTCAATCATTCTCATCAGATATTTCCAAGCCAAAGCCTATCTCTTATGGTGACAAGGCTTCTAGAAGGAAGAAATTGCAAAAAGACTTGAAATTTTTTGGTGAAATGGCTTGAAAATTATGGTTATGGACCTCGGAGTTTCAATTTCAAAACCCTAGCTACACAAAATATTTTTGCAAGTTCTTGGACATTTTAGAAAGCTTGGAACAATATCTACAACTTTCATGTTTTGAGTTTTTCTTGAATCAAAGTGGATCTAGGTGAAAAATGGCCATGAAAATGGTGAAAAACATGTAAAAACATACTTGAAATTTTTTCTAAGAGTTAGAAAATTTTCAAGTTTTGACTTTGTGTTGACTTTTTCACACATTTTGATTTTTTATGATCATGATGGAAAATTTTAAATGATTTGATGATTGAAAAAAATTTGAATTTCAAAAAGTTGACCAAAAGTCAAAGTTTGACTAATTTGACAGTTGACTTTTTGTCAGATGATTCAGAATTTCTCTGAGAATCAATCATGACATTTGAAATATTTTGAATCAAGAAATTAGGTAAATATTTTGCCTTGATGATTTTGAGAACATGCTCCAAGCAATTAGGTCATTCATTAAGTAAAAAGTCAATGATACACCATCCTCGATCAAAATCCTAATTGGTCGATTCAAGATAGATCTTGAGGAAATGATGAGAATTTGAAGATCAAATGTTGATGATTGATGAAGATAGATCATTTGAGGTGAGTGAAGACTCAAATCCTAATTGATCATATCTTGAACAAATGAAAATTTTGATCAAAACCCTAATTTGGCTCAAATAGCACACACACGATCTATCTTATGCTGAAATTGTTAGTGATGCAATGATGTATATGTGAATGATATGAGATGGTATCTTAGGTCAAAAATTGGGGTATGACACCCGGTGATACCGGTAAGGATAACAATTGGTACCACATGCATATTGCATAGAATTGCATTGGAGTCACATGTGTCGATGTGAAATGTATGTTTGGTGTGCTTTATGTGATATTGATGTGAAGGTGAAATTAGTGGTAATTGTGATTGAATTATCTTTGAATCTTGAATGATTGAACAATGTCGTATATGTAATCTTGTGAAATGACGTGTATGATGTTGAATACATGATTATATGAAGTGTGGTGAATTCAATTGTTGCTTATATGTGATACATTGCTTATTATTATATATTTCCATAAAAATATGAATTCTCACCCTTCTGTTGAAATGATGTGTCTTACAACATCGCTCAGGTACCAAAGATAACGGTGTTTCTTGCAAGGATTAGTCGAAGGAGATTAGTTCCTTGTTTATATACTTATTAAATAGCGTGTCATGCTCTAGTCATGTAACACGGGGAACATTTGGATTTATGTTATATTTGTTATGCTTATGTTGTTTTGAGAGATGTTATTATACTATCTGAATATTATATTGTATTTGAGATTATGTGATGATTGACCCTTGTGCCTGATGTTTTATGATATGATTGTCAGTATGAAATTTCAATCATTCATTACTATTTTGAAATGAGAATTATTATGTTGCACATATGTTGTTAATGTATGAAATATGATTTTAAAAGGTGTGTTATGAGTATGACCAATGCATTTGTATTTGGTTTTGTTTGATTTTTTGAAATACATGTAAGTAACGCCCTCTTGAGATATGTTTGATATTTACTTTTATTATGCTATATATTATGTGGCAGAGTTTAGAGGGTGTTACAATCAACTTGTCATTTTAATTCATATATGGTGGCTATGAGGCACACCTAGTCTTCAAGAAAAATTTCAATCTTCTCTTTTTGTTTTTCACTAACTTTACATTCTTCATTCCATTTGAAATACAGTATCTTATAGACTTTGTTGAACACATGACGACTTCATACACAAGAGAGATGGGAGACTTCATACACAAGAGAGATGGGAGGGAGTAGTATTTAAAATTCATGATTACTTTAGTAATTTTCTCAATTAGTAAACATAATTGACATCATTTGTCGGCTTAAGAAAATGTCATATCTAAATTCTAGGATCTCTGATATTTTTTTGTAACTATTACTGTTATTATTATTATTATTATTATTATTATTATTATTATTATTATTATTATATATTTGTATGATCCGAGTGACATTCTCCAAATCTCATTCTTGCAAAGACACCAATACATTTGAGAATTTTTTTCCACCATATAGTGTAAAGAAATACCCTATGTATTTCTTAAAATACCCCTCAAAAACCGGAAATAAATTTCCGGTGCGTACCCTCACACACATAATTTATTTATTTTTTAGATTCATCTTATTTTATGACAAAATTTATTTCCAAAAATAGATTTTCAAAAATTCTCAAAAATGAACTTCGGGTTATGATATGAAATGTTACATTTTCTTGTGCTTGCTCTCAAAGAAACTGAATGACTCAATTTATTTGATGAGAGTTTTATTTACTTTACTTTGCTTTAATCTTTTGTTAAGGTTAATAGATGAAGTTAAGGCAGGTGAGATCTGTATCTTTGATTCACTTCTTCTGTGAAACTATTCTCCGAATACTTTTGCAACTTGATTGTTGAAATATTTATTTATTTTTGTCAGTTTTATTTTGGAAAACTGTACTTTGTACCCCCACAGTTAATCCTGTACCCCCACACTTTTTTAAAAATGATAATTTTACCCTAAATATAATTTAATTATTTTACTATTTGACTTTTACCATTTACGAAAAAGACAAAATTTAACAGTCCAGAAAAACACTTCCGGAACACTTCCAGCAAGTATTCCGGTATGTAAAAATACAAACCGGAACAGTTTTTAAATGTGTTCCGGATTATTAAAACCATTCCGAACACTTTGTGCAAGTGTTCGGAATGAATGTCAAATTATATAACAAACCGAACACTTCTAGTAAGTGTTCAAATTTACTAAACCGAACACTTCCAAAAGTGTTCGAATGCAATATTGCAAACCGGAACACTTCCTAAAAGTGTTCCGAAAAAAGACAACAAAAAAATCAAACCGGAACACTTTCTAAAAGTGTTCCGGTTTAGTAAAATTTTCGGAACACTTTCTAAAAGTGTTCCGAGTGCTTGTGAACCGAAGATTGGCCAAACTGTTCGAATGCAATGTACTTTGAGAGAATTCGGAACACTTTTAGAATAGATGTGAAAAATGATTTTTTTTTTAAAATCTTATGCTTTTTATATGAGGGTATTTTCGTCAAAAAATTAGTGTAGCGGGGGTATAGGTTGAAATGTGGGGGTACAAACTGAAATTTTCTTTATTTTGTTAGGGTTATTAGACTAAGTCTTCATTTAATTTTGTGGTGATAAAAATTGAATTAGATTAAAAGTGAGTTGAATGTATAAGTGATTTATGCATAGAAATGACAATGTTCTTGATATTTTTGTTTGTTGCAAATGGTCCCAACTATTGTACAGTGTTAGGAAATATAAGTAGCTACTTTTTCTTTTTGTTACACTTCCATTTAGTTATAAATGATGAACTATTGATTGTTGTAACGGGAAGTACATTTTTAGGGATTTATAAAAATGCATTTTCGAAATAAATTTTGTCTTAAAATAAGATGAATCTAAGAAAATAAATGAATTTTGTGTGTGAATGTATAAGTGATTTATGCATAGAAATAAAATAAGATGAATCTAAGAAAATAAATGAATTTTGTGTGTGAATTTATAAGTGATTTATGCATAGAAATGATAATGTTCATGATATTTTTGTTTGTTGCAAATGGTCCCAACTACTGTACCGTATTAGGAAATATAAGTAACTATTTTTTCTTTTTGTTACACTTCCATTTAGTTATAAATGATGAACTATTGATTGTTGTAACGGGAAGTGCATTTTTGGGGATTTATAAAAATGCATTTTCGAAATAAATTTTGTCTTAAAATAAGATGAATCTAAGAAAACAAATGAATTTTGTGTGTGAATGCACACCAGAAATATATTTTTGATTTTCAGAAATATTTTTAAAATTTCACGTAATGCGTTAAGAAAAAATGGTGAAAAAGAAATCCTCATACATGTTTGAGTAGAATATGAGACTTTTATATTTGGGTAGAATAAGAGGCTTTATCAAATCAACATGTTTTCGCCCATCTGTCCTTTGACAACCAACACACACAGGACCTTCAAATCCACCTGGTAAATTGTAGACGTAAACTCCACATTTTCCATCAATCTTCAAACCATTACCATTTTATATTGTGTTCACGAACCATTACCATTTTATACTGTGTTTTAGACACATCCCTTATATTCACATCATCTTGTGCATGGTGCAAACTTGAGGCTATGCGAGTATTCAACGCTGGGCATTTTCCTTTTTTATGATAAATAATTCTGGAAGTCACACTACATACATGGGCAAACGTATTATAAGTACACAGCCTGCCTCACTAGAAGCATATGCTTGGAAAATTACAATATAACTTAAGAGCCATATACAAGCTCTATACATAGTTAAAGTCCAACTCAGACATATAAAAACCAAGCAAGCTGCGTACCCATTCCAGTTGCAAAATTGAATGCTGTGCTCCAATAACCATGAGACGTTTGTGCTGTTTTTCCACAGACACGTCGTGTCAACTGTCAGCTTCAAGGTTCACACTCTATCTATGCCTGACGAACCCGATCACGCCAAGACCCTTTTTGCTTGGCCAGCACCTGAAACCAAATACAAGGTTTATTTGAATTAGTTGCTATGAGCATCCATGTCAGCTGTGGTTTACAAATCACTCACCGTTTCACTTAAGAGGCTTGAAACTAAGTCTTTTTTATTATCAACCTTCTTCTCATTCTCCCTTTCAGGCTCACTGTCTGTACTGATGGTGGCAGGCGGAGGAGCTGTAGCACCAAACATAGCTTCATCATGAGCCGTTTGAATTTGTTCTTCCCGTTTGGACTACATAAGAATATGAATTAATTTATATATATATATATATATATATATATATATATATATATATATATATATATATATATATATATATATATATATATATATCCAGTCTGCATAGGCAAGAATGCATAAACAGGAAATGAAACTATTTTTTTGGCTATTTGCTCATAAAAGATAAGATACCTCTAATGAGGAAAACCGGAAACTCTGACCGATGTGTTTGACTAAGGATGCATCATCTTCAGCAACTGCAGATAGGTGGGAGAGTACAATCCATTACATTCAGTTCATTCCAAACCCAACACTACATTAGTTATTGTTCATTACAAACAAATATATCTAGAATTCTATATCGTGAATCACATATGGCGGCGTGTTGTACAGAATCCAAAAAATGCTATAGCGGTATGGCAGATTGCAGGAAAATTCACAATTGAACGGAAGATTGTAGCCCAGAAACAGAAGATTGTGGCCGCAAAATGGCCAAGAAAGAGTGATTTTACTACAATTGCGGCCGCAGCCACCATGGCTGTTGAAGGCACCTTGCAGGTATAAGGCGTTGCAATGGGAGACTGCTCAGCCACGCTATTCTGCAGTAGTGCGTGATAGCATCAACATAGGCTAGCATAGAAAGACCATCACTCAATGATGCAAACATACAAACAAATCATTTGTAGAAATGATGACTGACAAACATAAAATTACAGCACTAAATACAGAGAAAGCTATTAAGGTAATTTCCTCTTGATCAGATGCACAAAACATTTGAGAACAATAAGAAAACTATGTTAATAATTAGATTACATGTAAGGCCCCACAAGGAGACCAAAATAAGATCTAAACCAAAATGAGAAATGTAAAGCAGATGTAAGAGTATTTCAATCACTCTTACCAAGAATGCAGAACAAGCAGATAACAAAACAAGTTCAAGTTGTCTTACAGCTCCAAAAAAGAAGTTGGAATCTGATATATACCATAAATTATAATGAACAGAACTTCTATTATATCATGGAAATATAGGAAAACCGGTATCTAACTAATAGGGAATAGGAGAACTTGATATCACAGTACAGGTATTACTATTAAGCATTAATGAAAACTATAAAGATGAAAATTTGAGAGGCCTAATTTCTCTCAAGGATTCAAACTGAATACCAGTCCACCTCTACTCTACCTCCTTCCTCCATAACATTCTCTCAATTAGATCACAATTTTGTGTTACCCCTCTTTATCCTCACACAGAATTTAGTTAATTTAGAAGTTCTATCATAATCAAAGATTGAAGTGAATATTGTCAATGGAAAAGGGACAGAAACCCCACAAATATATTCATGTTCAAAAGTCAAAACATTCACATACAATATCAAAACAAATCAGACCTTCAATTTCCTCATCATCAAGAGGGGCATCCTTGTTGAACTCAAATCGCTCCCAGCCCACACCTCTTTCTGTATCCCGTGCAGCTGCATTTGAAAGTATCAAATAAAAGACAATGAACACAATCTCGATAAACTATATCAAACAGTGGCAACCTAACCCAGTTTCTTATACAAACTGATCAAACAGTGAGACAATTCAAACCAAAAATCATTTTTCACAGTAGACCCACACAGCAAGTTCTGGAAATTTGAAAATGATTCTTAAACAAATACAAAACAGCAAAGCTTTTACCAGTTTCAGAAAGCTGAAGCTTCATCTTGGCTTTGACTCTTTCAGCAGCTGCCTATTGACAATCATAAACATTCATAAACATAACTCATGCACAAAACTTGAAACTCAAATGCAACATCTCAATTAACCAAATTAACCCAAAAAAACAACCATAACAATTAAATCATCAAGCTTTTCAATTACCATATTATCATAACCTTCAATCAACTTCCCATAATCAACCCCAACATTCTTCCCTTTCCTCAATTCACTCATTTTCCCTCTTTGCCTAACATCATTTGTTTTCACCTCAGACCTACGTTGTTTTCCAGGAGACACACTTCTACTCCTCCTTCTCCCCCTCTCTCTTTCTCTTCTCCTCCTATCTCTACCCCTATCACCATCCGAATCACTTCGGCTTCGATCACGATCTCTATAACCATTGTATCTCTCTCTACTCCTACTTCGCCTCCTCGAATCCCTATGCCTATCTCTGCTCCTACTCCTGCTTCGTTTTCTTCTTCTATCGTTATCCCTGGACTCCGAAACCCTAGATTCGGTGGTGGGTTTTTTCTTGAGTTTGTTTTGAATGGATTGTAGCTGGGCTTTTGGGTCGGGTTTGGGTGGGTCGGAGGGGGTGGATGAGGAAGAGGCTTTGACGAATTGCGAGAGGAAGGAAGAGGAAGATACGAGAGATGAACCGGGTTTAGGAACGGTGTCGTTTGAGGAGGAGGTGGAGGAAAAGCCGAGACCTTGTTTGAACTTTGCGGCTCCTTCGCCTTTTCGACTGAGCTCGTCATAGTATGCTGCGGCTTTTTCTTCTTCCATCTTCCCCAAATATCAAACAACTAGTATAACCATTTGAAAATCAGTTTATTACGCTTTCGTTATAAAATAATTTTAGAATTTTTTTTCTTAAATGTGTTTTTAATTTTCTGTATCTTCAATTTTATTTATTTCTATTCATCTTATGTTTTGCAGACGTCACGTTGATTATAAGGTGATATAAAATTTATTTTTAATGATGTGACTATTAAAGATGAAAATAGATCAAATCAATTAAAAGGGACATACAGCGTATGAGTTTGAGTAACCATCGAGTATTTATAAAGGACATTATTTAGGAAATACCGAGTTTGATTTTTGACAGAAATAATATTTGGCCAGTGCACGTGCCTCTGTAGCACGAGTCGGATTAGTTGATACTATGTAGCTCAGAAATCGTTGTGAAAGCAAAAAAAAAAGACCTACACTTTTTTATATTCTTATTTAGTTAAAAATACTAGGTCTTATCTCAAGTCACGGAAAAAATCTTGTAAATCTATCAGATTGGTTTATATAATTAATATGAATAATAATAATTAGGGTTAATACCTATTTTCACCCCTGACATATGGGGTGTATTTGAAAAATCTCCCTGCCAAAAAAAAAGTTCCAATAGTTACCTTGACAAATTTTAAAAGTTTCATTTTTTACCTTTAGGATGCCACATCACCTAAAAGGCTGATGTGGCTTATTTTTTTGTTAAATTTGTATTTTTTGGTTATTCCACATCATATAATTCTCAAGCAAATGACCAGAATGCCCTTAGCTCCATTTATCTTAAAATCCAAAATTATTTTGCATTCTCCATGTTTCAATTCAGACCCTACGATTATGGTTTGCTTTCTTCATCTTCATCCTTGCAAAGTGGTCACAAACCCTAGCACAACCGCAACAAGCACAAAACCAAAACAGTTCATGATATATCATACTCAAGAAGAACAAAGAAGAATCGAAACCAATTTCTTCATCATTTCCCTTAGCACACCCTTCGCTTTCAAACCAAAAACTCGAAAGTTATCAAACCCATAAATTGCTCATCATTTTCCTTTAGCGAAAAACTTTCGGTTACAAAATGAAAATCGAATCACAATAAGATCATTGTTCATACAAACTAGAAAACCAAAGCACATCAAACAACCGAAAACCCTAAAGTTTTTTCTCATCACTTTCCTAAAACCAAACCCTTCGTAAATCTTTAGAAAGAGAAGAGAAAAGTTATCAAAATCGGTTGACCACGTGTCGCCATCAAGCCCTCAACCTTGCTTCGTAAGACCGATTTCTCATCTCAAAGGTTCGGATCCTCCATATTCGTCATTGAAATTGCGTTGGAACATTAGGGTTTTGAAAAGCCTTTCAAGATCCTTGATAAATCATGGATCATCCTAAAACCAACAACATATTAGAAGAGGGGAAGGAGATGAAGCTAGCGATGTAAAAAATGTTGATCGGAGCAAAAGCACCACCTCCGGCAGATGTTCATCGGAGCCACCATCCTGTTCATTAACGCCGTCGTAGGGTCTGAATTGAAACATGGAGAATGCAAAATAATTTTGGATTTTAAGATAAATGAAGCTAAGGGCATTCTGGTCATTTGCTTGAGAATTATGTGATGTGGAATAACCAAAAAATACAAATTTAACAAAAAAATAAGCCACATCAGCCTTTTAGGTGATGTGGCATCCTAAAGGTAAAAAATGAAACTTTTAAAATTTGTCAAGGTAACTATTGGAACTTGTTTTTTGGCAGGGGTTTTTTCAAATACACCCCATATGTCAGGGGTGAAAATAGGTATTAACCCTAATAATTATATTATTCTTTGTACTTTGAATTAAAATACAACAATAAAACTCAGTTTTCTTGAAGAACTTATTAAAATAGGCCGGAAACATCTTATGAACTTTGTCATAAATTATTTTCATAAGTTTTCTTAAGGAAGTAGTCTCACAATACTTATGTTAATAGATAAGCTCATATAAGTGTTGGCTAGTGATTTCGATGGACAAGTTGAATTCGAGATAATGGGCTTTACTATGTTGGGCTTGCGTTCGAATGTAGAAAATAAGGTCCAATTGCTATGTTTTCGTTTGAAAAGAAAGAAGATTCAAATTGGCTATTACCGTTGAAGTTTCGAATTCGAAATGGAAGTTTTATATCTACAGCAAACAAGATTTTGAATTCAAATATGAGATATGAGATGTTGTTTCGTTGAAAGACACGTGGAAGCCAGTGAATTCAAAAGACATGCAATATTCGAATGTGGCATTATTTTATAGTAAGACCGTTAGGGTTCAATTAGTATAAATAGGAGTCTTAGTGTTAGGATTTCGTGTGTTCATTTGTACAAAAACTCACATATACTCCAAATACCAAGTTTTAGGGAAACAAGTTACAGAGCAATGTACGTATAGAAACACCATATTTACTTTCAAATTAATTAAAGTTTTTTTTTTTACCTTTCAAAGTCATTTAATTTTCAGTTATTCCTTTATCTTCCCAGTCAGAATTTACATCTTTTGAAAGTCATTTACGTTTCTTTATCAAGTCTTTTATATTTCGTCTGAAAACCATTTTACATTGCTTTACAAATCCTTTATGTTCCGATTAAGTATCTTTATCATCTTTAAATTAGAGTCTTTATTTCTCTGGTACTGAAATTAACTTCTATTTACATTTTTTGAGATCCTTAGTTTTCTAGGCAATAAATGTTAAACATAATTTGCGACACAAGTTCAAACACCAAAACTTAGACACATGTCTTAGGATCAATCTAGTCAATCCTGTAAGTTATCAAAGATGTTGTTGATTTTGTAGCGGTTGTTTACTAGAAATCACTGTAAACAAATTAGCACATCCGGTGGGACGATGTCGAAGTATTATTTGTTTAAACTTGCTTAATTTAGTTTAAGTATTTGTTTCGCTTGTGATCTTCTGAGTCTAGATATTCGTTGTGTTATATGAACCTCAAAAGTGGTAAGATAACCGACAGTAACCAACCAATACCCAGAAGAAAACATACCAAGAAAATGGTTAACACAACTAGCCACGATTGGGGACAAAATCCCCCACAAGGGACAAGCACGGTCGTTGGTAGTTCGATTAATGCATCTAGTGTATTCCTAAATTCTCAGGCCATACCGGTACCCACGAATACTGCGGCCACGGGTAATTTGAATACAGTGCCTTCAGGCACAACAGAGATACCAATAAATGTGTCAACAGGGCCTATCCTGTCATATGTAGGAAATCAAGCACAATTCTCAACCCATAGGCCTGTTAGCTGGCAATTTCGAATAAGAGGATATTTGGATATCATAGGGATATTTCAAATAAAAGTCTAAAAAGCTAAAACAAATTGACATCAATGATGAATATTGGTTAAAGACGTAGAACCATTATTCTAAAAGGCTCTTTGATTCCAAGTGAAAAATGATGGACTTCGATCTGGCATTTTCAGTGTGTAGATATAAAGAGCTCTTTCGTGCAATGTGCAAGACTTAGAGCGGTCCAAGTAGATTATTCATAATTCGAATCAAAGAGACAAGAAAATACTTCGCTGGCATAGGATTCGAATTTCAAATAAAGGCGCCATTTGTAGAAGACGCGTGGAAGCCAGTGAACGAGAGAAGCATGCATGCTTCGAACGTGGCATAATTGTAGAGCAAGACTGTTAGGGTCGAAATGCTATAAATAGGTGTTTTTATGTTAGAAATAGTGTGTTCATTTGTGTACTAAAAATCTCAAAACACTCAAATTACCGTGATATAAGGGAAACGAGTTGGAAGACAACATGTACGTACTGAACATCATGACTTTTTATAATTTAAATCCAAGTCCTTTTATATTCCTTTCGTTTTTGCAGTATTCTTATTCTTAGAATCCTTTGATTTCCTTTTACGTTTTGTTATACATGTCTTTACCTTTTCAGAAAACTTAAACACTTTATCTTTTCAGAAACTTCACTTTATTGCCTTATTCTTTCATCCAAACACTTTACATTTTCAGAAACCTTTATATTCTCAGAAACTCTTTGTCTTTGCATTCAATTGTTAAATCTCAAGTTTAATTCGAAGTCCTTCTTTATGCATTCAGTCAATATATTTTCTTAGATAGTTTTAAAGAGATCTCTAAGAGCCTTACATTCCATATCAACACACAATATAAACTCATCAGATAATGAATATGAATATAAAAATGAATTATGACACATGTGTCCTAGGATCAATCTAGTCAATCCTACAAGTAACCAATAATTGGAAGACTAGCGGTTGTTTACTAGAAATCACTGTAAACAAATTGGCACGCCCAGTGGGACAGTGTCATAATAAATTTTATAGTTAAACCTATTAGAAAATTTTTAGGGTCTTCTGAGTTTGGAGTACATCTCGTTATATGAACCTTAGAAGCAGCAAAATAAAGAGTAATAATCCACATATACCCAGAGGACAACGTATCAAAACAATGGTTAACACAACTAGCCAAGATGGGGGACAAAATCCCCCACAGGGGGCTGCAACAATCGTTTCAAGTTCGATTGATGCATCTAATACCATCCCTGTTGGCAGTTCGAATACGATCCCAGTAAGTACAATAGAAATACCATCGAACATGGCATCAATGCAAACTATACCACATATAGGGAATCAACAGTATACGACCCCCACTAGGCCTCCAGGCTTTGAGGCCTTGAGACCCAGAAACCCTCTGTACGAAATGCCAACTTTATTTATGGCAGGGTTATATAATGCATCAACTTCGTCCCCAGTCCAAGGGTCTGGTTCAGGAATGAACCATTTGGGTACAAATCCCCAGAATCTAGGAAACTTTGTCCAGTTACCTACCCTTACAACTAATAGTCAGGCAGCGCTTAGGCAACAGATGGATGATAACAATCATGATATGGTAGGAGTCCTAGCCCGTGAAATGAATGTTATTTTTAATCCCATGGTCCAGAACATAAATAGAACAAACCAAGAAAATGCAGCTCAGATGGCTAGAATAACATATTTCTTTGGTGCCCCTGATGCGCCTGCAAGACGTAGACAAAATCCAGTGGTGATTCGAAATGAAGAACCCATAATTGAGCAGATTCGACCCCCTAGACAAGTGGTCAAAGAAATAAATATAGGGGCAAGATTAAGACAACAGGAAGTTTAGGAAATTCAGGAAGAACAACCTAGACAAATAATGATGGTAAATAGGGACCATAATGCAAACGAAGTGGTTCATAGAATTAGAAATGACAATTTTGTGGCAGAAAATAACCTAACCACTATGATTGAAAGAATAATGGCCCAGAATGGTCTAAATTCAGGATTTAGGAGACCCAATTACACGTCTCCTATTGTAGATTATGTCCTGCAATCAGAATTACCCAGGGGCTGTAAAGTTTCCAAGTTCACAAAGTTTGCTGGAGACACGAGTGAATCAACAGTGGAACATATAGCAAGATATTTAACTGAAGCAGGAGATATAGCAAATAATGAAAATCTTAGGATAAAATACTTTCCAAGTTCTCTAACGAAAAACGCTTTCACTTGGTTCACAACCCTCCCTCCTGGATCTGTAGACACGTGGCCTTATTTAGAAAGACTTTTCCACGAATAATTTTACATGGGTCAGTCTAAAATCAGTCTGAAAGAATTAGCAAGCATTAAGAGAAAATTCACGGAACCGGTAGATGATTATTTGAATAGGTTCCATTTATTAAAATTCGGATGCTTCATAGTGGTCCCTGAACATGAATTGGTCGAAATGGCTGCTGGGGCCTGGATTATTCCATTTGAAAGAAATTGGGATACACAATATCTCAGAGATATGGCCCAACTAGCAGACAGAGTTCGACAGGTCGAAAGATTAAAAGCTGAAAAGGCTAGGGCCAATAAAAATCACAAGAAAGAGAGAATAGCCTACATAGAGGCTGAAGAAGGGAGTATAGATGATTCTCAAGATCTTTATGAATTCGATCAGTTCGAAATAGATCTTGCAGAACTAAAAGAAGCACCCCCTTATTCTTGCAAAGTTCTGATCCCTTCTAGTGGAAAGAATCCTATTGAAAATGAGAAGAACGATAAATTCCCTAAGAAAATTTATACTCTTGATATAACTAAATGTGATGAAATATTTTATCTGCTTGTCAAAGATGGTCAGTTAATAGTTCCTCCTAACCTTAAAATTCCTCCGTTGGAACAAAGGAAGAAGAGAGGCTTTTGCAAATATCATAACTTTTTAGGTCATAAAACCTCACAATGCTTTCTTTTCCGGGATCTGATACAAAACGCGATCAAAAAAGGTAGACTCAAATTCTCAGACAAAGGAAAGAATCCAATGAAGGTTGATACGGATCCGTTGCTGATGGCGGAAACTAACTATGCTGAAGCTCTGGATATCAATGTGGTGGAGATTACTGAGAAGAGAGTTGAGTCAGGAAATGAATTCGAAGAAGATGCGGACTTTGTCTTAATCAAGAACGAAACAGAGGCTACTGAAGGCCTCCCAAAGGTGCTCAAAGCAAAGATACTAAGTGAAGCAATGACGGCTGCTGATGGCCCACTTGCTGCTGACAAAAAATTGACTGAGGCTACTGAGGGTCTCAGGGTGAAATTCGAAAAGGTTAAAATTTCTGGTGGTCAGACGTTAGGAGTAAATATGGTGGACTTTGAACAACCCAGCGCGGAGATGATAGAAGTTGAACGTTATTTGGAGAGGGAGAGAGAGCAAACAAGGGAGAATTTACCTGGAAAGATGCAAGTTTGCGTGAATATCTCTTCCACTGTCATAAAAGAAACCAGGATAAGTTGTTGTGCCCAAGGTGCAGCATCATATGTAACCCTAGAATTGCTGCAGAGTTCGAGAGGGCCCAGCGCGACGAACAGGGGTTAACTGGAGGCAAGACAACCAACTGTACAAAGTTTGCCCAAAAGCTGATGAGAGTTTGCTCGAATTCTTGGTTCGATGCCACAAAATTGGAACAGAATGTTTAATATGTCCCAGGTGTGCGGTTGTATATGACAGGGAAATGGCAGAGTGTTGCACCCCAAATTTTACCCTGCTATTTTTCTACTTGCATTATATTTAAAATTAAAAAAAAACAGTCATTCACACATTGGATTTGCATCATTTTGTCGTATTTAAATTGACCAAAAGTTAGTTTAAATTGATGTTTGCATCGTTTTTAGTTGTAAAATACCTGTTATGTTACTTCATGCATTTTTACCTCTCTGTCTGTTTATTGCATTGATTTTAAATTATTTATATGTCGATGATATCGATATTTCGATTTTATAAACAGACTGTTAAAAGCAATTTGATACTGTGCGAAAATTAGCGGAGAAAATATTTCAAGTTTTCATTTTTTACTCACTGCTTTATGAATCTACGTGTCGCGTAGATCATAAAAATGTGCTCTCCGTAATTTTTCGATAAAGTTTGAAGATTCATTTTTAACTGTAAGTTTTTAAAAGTCGGGTATTATTTATTATCATTTTATTTCAATTTTAACCATTTAGATAATTTTTCTTTAATTTACAAGACTCGTAATTTATTTTAATGTACTCATTTATTTTTTCCGGATAGTTTATTGTCCGAACTTTTACCGCTTTTGACAATTTTAAGTGTCTAATTTTTATCTCAAAAAATCAAACAAAAATACTATTGGGCTTATTAATTTTTACTAGATCCATTTTTGTGGTCCATTTAATTATGAGGGTATTTTTGGCATTTATAAAAATTATCTTAACCTAATTGTTAGTGTATATATAGGATATGTTATAACTTACAATGGAGGCCAATTTGAAAAAATTGAGGACGGAACAAGGCAAGGAGGCGGAGGCAGATCCATTCATCTTCTCCATAATCCCTCCATCTCTCACCTTAACACATATATACATCCATCGTTCTCCATTCCAACTCCTTCATAAACCCTCACATAACCACCCCTCAATACTACTCTCTGCTACATCCACCTCCATTTTGTTTGTGAGTTTTATTGAGTTTATTACCTTAATCACTTTAGTTAGTTTAATTTCTTATTTGTTCACTAATATGGTTAGATTTGTGTTTGAGTAAAGAGAAAAACAAATGAGTTTAGTTCTCTTAAAATGATTATGTAAAGTAAGTTAAATAAATTTTAGAGTAGTTTGTTTTAATTTAAAATGTTAAGAAAAAACTTTTTTTTATTTTTTTGTCTGTTTATATTACATTTTTATTTTATATGTCTATAGTTTATTTTTATTTTAGTAAAGAATTGCTTCATGGTACTGTTTGATGGAGCGTATGAATATTTTCATGTGTACATTGGTGACATGATTAATAGAGGTTGGATAGTTAGATTTTGATATAAATTAGTTTATTCAATTGTTTCGCTATTTTTATTTTATTTTATAAAATTATAAAAAATATGCTGTCTTTTTTTTTTTTTTTTTTTAATAGACTTATTTTCAATTATAAAGGGTTAACAAAAACATTTCTCTTACTCTTCAATTTAACTTGTCATCTTTGTAATGTTGATTTGTTTACATGAGGCATAATTAATTAAATCTCATTTTAATTAATTAAGTTATTTTAAAATTAATTATTTTTTTTCTTCTTTTTTAATTAATTTTATTTAACTTAATTAGTTAATTCATTTGTTTTTTTAATCGATTTGAGTGGTTTATTTTACTTATGCATCTGTTGATGAATTTGTATGGACTTGTAATTTATTTCCGTCACTCCCATTTGTAAATTTGTATCCCTATCCCCTTGAGTTGTAATAATTAGTAAATATTCTATTGTTTATTTTAATTACTCATTCACATGTGCACAAAACAAAAATATTTTTAAACTAATAATTGTAAATCATTTTTAAACCCGTAAGTCGACAAAGCTACGAAGCGTCGCGATGACCACACTTGCACACATGTACGCTTGATCCTGGGCCTTCTTACAGTGAGCCTATTTCGATCAATTGTCCCAATTGGTCGTCTTAGTAGACTAGCCCACTTTGCTAGTACACATGTAATTTAATTATTTTATACTTAGGTTGGCCACCTTGTATGGGCTTTGTCGATTTTACTTGTGATTTACAATTATCTCGATCCTATTCTTTTTCCATTCACCAAGCATTTAAAACACTTTCAATAAAACTCGATCCAACGTCGAGTCTTCTTCTCAAACCTCGATCCAACGTCGAGTTATTTAATCAATTTTTCTACAGAAAAAAAAGAACACTTGGATAAGATTTGTTTTAATGGTTAGAGGTTAGCCCAACGATTAAAACAAATCAAAGTTTCTAATTGATTAGAGGGTAACCCAATAAATTGAGAAACTTCAAATTCATGTTCTAAAATAAAAAACATGGTGCTATGGTATTTAAGTAAATCGTTAGAGGATAGCCCGACGATTTAATTAAAATGTAAAGTATTTGGGCCATTAGAGGGTAACCCAATGACTTAAATACTTTATTCCATACACTTAATAAAAGTGAACTTTGTTTCACCTCACTCTTTTCATAATAAAGATTTTGGATGAGAGATGATCGGTTGACCTCAATCACCAATCTCGAGTATTGAATCGTTAGAGGATAGCCCAACGTTTTGGTACTTGTCATCCACAATTTAAAATCAATTTCAACTCACTCAAACTTCTTTTGTGCGTCCAAGCACCTTTTACCTTTAAACCCTTTTCAAGATTAGACATGATTCATTTATAATTGAGATGCTTCTTCCTCTATTCCCAAGGTTTTCGACTTCTCCACTTGAGTACTAGAGGTGTTCTCAAACCCTCCCTCATGTTGGTGCACAGTCCTTTATTCTTTATCACACCTTGTGGACGTTAGACGAGTCTTCTCCTTTAAAAATGACGACTTGTCTTTTCATTTAAAATCAATCAACCAACAATCATTTTCTAGAAGAACTACGGAGTTTTGACTTTCCCATTGCACGAGGGAATACGTAGGCACGCGGTTTTGAAACCGTGTCAAACTCAAAAATAATAAAAACAGTTCTTCTCCCTTTCTTTCTCCTTTCAAAACTTAGAAGATCGTAAAAAATTTCACACTAACACACAACCACACTTTGAACTAAATGGGTACCATCGAGTACGATGGATGTGAGGGGTGCTAATACCTTCCCCTTACATAACCAACTCCCGAACCTATATCTCTTTAATCTCGTAGACCGTCTTATTCTTTTCTTTCGCGGGTTTTATCTATATTTCCCCGTTCTTCTTTTAGAACAAATAAAATTAGGTGGCGATTTCGTTGTTTTTGAAAATTCAAATTAAATGATTTTTTGAAAAAAACGAGTTGCTTCACAGAGGCATTCAAAAGAATTCCTTTTGCATCTGGCTGGGGTCACCAAGGTAGGATGCCTTCGAATCCTGTTAATGTTGGCAGAACTATGTCAATAAGGCCAGATAGTCCTTATCCCAGAGGGGTGAAGAAAGTCTCTTTCAAACTACCTGCAAAAATCCCTACTGATAGATGGCTGCAAGTAAAGGCTAACAAGGGGAAAGGAAAGTGGCGAAGCTATGACCAAGGTGGCAGGACTGCGATGGCTTACAGAAAGCAATTCAATTCAAACAGGAGGGAAGAAATAAGATTGGAAAATTACAAAGGTAAGAATCCAATGTCTCTCTCCCAGTGGCGTAGACACCAGAGAAATAAGAAAGCTGAGAGGGATTCGAAGCCCATGGAGATAGGAGAATCCAGCACCAACAAACCAGCGCCGGTGACCCAGACTGGGGGTAAACCCCCAGTATCCAGGAAGCTTTTCTCGCCAAAGAAAGAAGCTGGAGCAAATAAGGAGCAGAAGGTGGCTGCAAATGAGGAGGAGATGATGACTGATGATTTCGAATCGGAGGGGGAATCTTTCTTCAACGTAAACTGCAATGTAGTTTCTGTACTACCTTGTGAATACAATAAAGAGTCAGAAGTTTATGCTGGTGAGGAAACTGATAAGGACGAAATGGCCAAACATAGGCCAGCATGTTATTATGTGATGAATAATGGGGCAGTTGAAGAACAAAATACTTTCTTCGAGAGGCCAGATGAGGGAATGAAAAATCACCTCAAACCCTTGTTCATCAGAGCAATATGGCGTGAACAAAGTTCTGGTGGATGGTGGCATTGCTGTCAACCTGATGACTCGCTTCATGTTAAAAAGGATAGGCATGCACGATTCAGATATCAGGCCTCATAATATGGTGCTATCAAATTATGAAGGAAAGGTTGGTCAGACTTTGGGCGTAATACAAGTTGACTTGACAATTGGTTCCATCACAAGACCAACAATGTTTATGGTCATTGCTGCGAAGGCAAACTACAACCTGTTGCTTGGTAGGGAGTGGATTCATGGCGTTGACGCTGTACCTTCCTCAATGCACCAAAGGTTAGTGTTATGGAGAGATGATGGGATTGTAGAAAACATAGAGGCATACCAAAGTTACTATATGGCAGAAATCAACAACGTGGACAAAAGGAACTTCGATCGAAATATGGCCAACATAGGGCCGTGTCACCCTCCTGAAGAATACTTCGAGCCTAATGAAAATGCTTTTTATTCTTTGACCCTCCGTCCTAATGGATTCCAGTGGGATAGGGAGATTTTGTGGGATGGACAGGAGACAGAAGAAGCTGGAGAAACTTCGACCATACGGCTAATTGGCTGGGAAAGCGAAGATCATTATGACTGAATCAACTTATTACAAAAAGATTTCGGCCTACTTGGCTGAGAACAAAATAAAAACGGCTCTAGAGGCCGAAATAAAAAAACGTTGTTGTCGAAGCCCCAGATAAAAAAGAAAAAACAAAAAAAGAAATAGCAAGTCCTGAGGGTAACTACCCACCCCCGCCCTGTGATGGACAAACTTCAGAACTAGTGGATCTAAGGCTGGATGCCATTTATGATCAAGAACCCCTGGGGTTCGAAAGGGATCCAGAGTCAACAAGCGCTAAGATGATGGCACAAGATCCATTGGAGGAAGTTGATATTGGGGATGGCTTCGAAAGAAAAGTTACATACATTAGTGTGAAACTCAGTCCCAGTCTAAAAAGCAAGGTGGTCGAAATGCTCAAACAAAATAGAGATTGCTTCACTTGGGACTACGACGAGATGACTGGTTTAAAGAGGGAACTGGTGGAACATAGGCTTCCAATTAAGGATGGCAAGAAACCCATCAAATAGATGCCTAGAAGGTTCGCCCCAGCAATCCTCTCAAAAATAAAGGCAGAGATCGAACGGCTCCTTCGATGCAAGTTTATAAGGACCACAAGGTACATAGAATGGCTTGCTAACATAGTACTCGTCATTAAGAAAAATGGTTCTTTACGAATTTGCATAGATTTTAGGGATTTAAATACCGCAACACCTAAAGATGAATATTCCATGCCTATAGCAGAAATGTTGATTGATTCTACTGCGGGTTTCGAGTACCTAAGTATGTTAGATGGATACTCTAGGTATAACCATATTTTCATTGCTGAAGATGATGTTCCCAAAACTGCTTTTAGATGTCCAGGAGCCTTAGGCACTTATGAATGGGTAGTGATGCCCTTTGGACTAAAAAATGTTAGGGCGACATATCAGAGGGAAATGAATACCATTTTCCATGATTTCATCGAATCATTTATGCAGATTTACATAGATGATATAGTAGTGAAGTCTGTATCTGATGAGGATCATTTGAATCACCTTTGCCAATCATTCGAAAGAATGAGAAAACATGGTTTAAAAATGAATCCTCTTGAGTGTGCTTTTTTTGTGCAGGCTGGGGATTTCCTAGGCTTTGTGGTCCATAAGAAGGGGATCGAAATTAATTTGAACAAGACGAAGGCTATTATGGAGACGAAACCTCTATCAACAAAGAAGGAGTTGCAATCCCTCTTAGGTAAAATCAACTTTTTACGAAGATTCATATCTAACCTGAGTGGGCGAACTTAAGAATTCTCTCCACTCCTTCATCTCAGTCAAGGTAATTTCGAATGGAAGGCACAACATCAGGAGGCGTTCGAGAAGATCAAGGCCTATTTGATGCATCCTCCCATACTTGCACCTCCCTCTAAGGATAAGCCTATGAGATTGTATATCTCTGCCTTTAATGTAACTATAGGTAGTATGTTGGCCCAAGAAAACAATGATGGCGTCAAAAGAGCCGTCTATTATCTTAGTAGGGTCTTAAATAAAGCAGAGACTAGGTATAGTAGTATATAGAAACTATGTCTTTGTCTGTATTTTTCTTGTACAAAACTTAAGTATTATATTAAACCAGTTGATGTTTATGTCTCATCTCATTTTGATGTCATTAAACACATGTTTTCAAAACCAATCATACACAGCAGAATTGGCAAATGGGCCTTAGCGCTCACTGAGTACAATTTAGCCTTCAAGCCTTTAAAGGCCATGAAAGGTCAAATAGTTTCGGACTTTATAGTGGATCACTCTGTGAGTGCAGACGTCGCGTTAAACTATGTTGAGGTCCAGCCATGGAAGTTATCCTTTGATGGATCAACACATAAAGAAGGAAGTGGAGTTGGGGTGCTTATCATTTCTGCTAAAGGAATTCCAACAAAATTCAAGTACAAGTTAGAAGGTCCTCCTTGTTCGGACAACGAAGCTGAGTATGAAGCATTAATTGCTGGACTTGAAGCTTTGTTGGAATTGAGGGCAACCAGAGTCGAAATTAGAGGAGACTCAGAGCTGGTCATCAAACAAATAACCAAAGAATACAAGTGCATAAAATAAAATTTGATCATGTACTTTGTTATTGCTAATAGATTACTCAAGAAATTCGAATATGTGGACATCAAACATATTCCCAAAATTGATAATCAGGAGGCAAATGACTTGGCTCAAATAGCCTCAGGATATAAGACATCCAAAGAAAAACTCCAATACCTCATAGAAACAAGAGGTAGAATAATGGCTACCAAATTGTCACCAATAGACCTGGAAAATTCGAAACTCGGCTATGCCAATCAGAGAGAATTCGAAGTGCTAAGTATAGATACTTTGGCAGACACAAATTGGCGAAGTCCCATAATAAATTATTTGAAAGAACCTTCAATAAATACAGAGAAAAAGATCAAATATAGAGTATTGTCTTATGTACTAATGGGAAATAAATTGTTCAAGAAAACCCCAGAAGGAATCTTACTCAAATGTTTAGGTGAGAATGAAGCATATCTAGCATTGTCCAGTGTGTACAGTGGGGCGTGTGGGGCACATCAAGCAGGTCACAAAATGAAATAGTTGTTGTTTCGATATGGCATGTATTGGCCCACTATGCTCAAAGACTGCATAGAATTTGCTAAAGGATGTGAGGAATGTCAAGTTCATGCAGGCATTCAACATGCTCCTGCAAGTGAGCTACATTCAATTGTTAAGCCTTGGCCTTTTAGAGGATGGGCATTAGATTTAATTGGTGAAATACGACCAACATCATCCAAAGGGCAGAAATATATCCTTGTGGGTATAGATTATTTTACAAAGTGGGTCGAAGCAATCCCTTTAGTAAATGTTGATCAAGAGGCTATTATAGAATTTATCCAAAAACAAATAATTTACAGATTCGGGATACCAGAAAGTATTACAACAGACCAAGGTTCAGTTTTCACAGGGCGAAAAATGAAAGAGTTTGCACAAGAAATGGGATTTAAGTTGCTCACATCAACATCTTACTATGCTCAAGCAAATGGTCAAGTAGAAACAACCAATAAGGTTATAATAGGGTTGATAAAGAAACATGTAGGGTGAAAGCCAAAGAATTGGCACAAAACTCTGGACCAAGCTTTATGGGCATGTCGAACATCTCCTAAGGAAGCAACAAATACTACTCCATTTCGACTTACATTTGGACACGATGCAGTACTACGAGTCGAAATACATTTACAGTCAGTTAGATCCAAAGACAAAATGAGATACCGACTGACCAATATTGGGAAATGATGATGAATGAATTAGTAGATGTAGATGAAGCCAGGCTACATGCTTTAGAAGTTATGAGAAGACAAAAAGAAAGAGTAGCCAGAGCATACAACAAAAGAGTTAAAAGTAAGTTGTTCTCAACTAATGATCTGGTATGGAAAGTTATATTACCTATGGATAAAAAGAACAAGTCCTTAGGTAAATGGTCACCCCATTGGGAGATACCCTTTCGTGTCTTGAAAACTTTTTTAAATAATGCTTATGAAATAGAGGAATTAGCTGAAGATAGAAGAATCTTGAAGGTAAATGGGAAATACTTAAAAAAGTATAAGCCATGCTTGCAAGAGGTTCGAATTACTACAGAATAATAGAAGTAAAACAAATAATAAAAGCCAAAATGGTACTATATAACTGCCAAAATGGTTGTGTTCGAGTTACAAAAATACATAGTAAATATCCTTAACAATAAAGAGCATTAAGGGAATACATTCGAAGAAATCAGAAAGGAGCATTTCGTTTCAATTTAGCAAACTTGCTCTTACATAAGTTGATCTTGCATTGGGTAGTATTTCTGACGCTTTCGAGCCCCTTGATCTCCTTGTTAATTCGTTCAGCTACCTCAATTTGCTGAAGACTTTGTGTAACAAGAGTTTCAAGCTCTTTGTCATCAACAGGCTTCAAGGCTGCCTGCTCACTTCGAGCACCCTCAATTCTCTTTTGGAGTTCTTCAATCTGGGACTCCCAAAATAAGATTGATCGAGCCAAAACATCATGCTTGTCCTTGGTTTGGATTTGAGCATGTTCCAATACTTCTGCTTCTTAAGAAAGTTTCGAAGTTTGGTCATAAGCTTTAGACAAAGCCTCCTGCTTGGTTCGAATCTTGGCATCAGTGTCGTTTGCCCTAGTATATTCACTGCTAACTTCATTAAGCAAAATTTGCAGATCATATATAGTTTCGCTTACTTCAGAAGGGCAGATGATGAGATCGATCTGAGTGAGCAACTTCTTCATAGAATAATAGGCTGTGACATCTTCTTTTAGAATAGCGAAGATATCGACCTCAAGAATAGTTTTGTTAACTTGTTGGAGAAGTTGGTCAACAGAAGTAAGAGGGACATTATCGTTAGTTTGGATCGAACCCTCGGATTGGTTTTTGCAAGAGGAAAAATCCCGTTGTGCTAGCATTAATTTTATGTATTTCAGGGGGTTGCTCCTTTTCAATTCCTCTTTATGCTCCTCAGTCAAAGATGGAGAATCTTGGTTTCTTGTTGAGTAGGTTCCAGCAGGAACAAAAATCTCCAATTCCTCTTGCATTACTTCATCTTCTTCACCATCTGCGAAATAGAGGCTTACGGTATGCGCTTCACTTTCCTCCTCCGATTGGTTGGCAAAATGCACCCTTCTGGGGGAAGAATCGCTATGAATTTCGATCACAGGGGTGTCGAACGCAACGTTTGGTTCGCCAGTTATAGGGATCTCTATCAAAGGAGGCGAAGTTGCTTGTTGGTCTAGGGTTTTGACAGTCTCGGTAGGAGTAGCAGTAGTGGATGAACCCTTATTTAGGACGGCCTTGTTAAAGCCCTTTGGTGGAGAAGAGGTTACAGGTTTTGAAGCTTGGCCCTGAGGGGCAGGAAGATCAGAGGGAGCGAAAGGGACACTCTACGCAGAAATGAAGGGTTAGCATAAAGGAAGTTCACATGGGCGTAATATCGAAAAGCATTAAGTAAGATTTACCTTTTGTTCTTCAGAAGATGCATTGCTACCAATGCGTTCCGAAATCACGTTCTTTGAAGACTTGAAGACTGAGACTTCGAAGTTCCTTTGGACTTAAGTTTGAGAACAATTGCATTTATTTCGTTTCCGAATGGATTGGTGGGTTGAGAGCCTTCGCCATACTTCTTGGCTTTCTTTTTCTTCTTTAGTTTAAGTGGAGAAACATCTTCACTCTTTTCTGATTCATTCTCAGAGTGGTCACCATCGCGTCTTCGCTTCTTAGGAGACTTGGGAGGTAATCCACTCATCTGGAAAAGTGGAAAGAAATTATTAGTCAATTAAAAGAGTAACTTCGACAACAAAAAAGGAGTAAGTAAGGTATTACCTTTTTCTTTTTCTTTTTTGGGGAGTCATTTTCTTGCTCAGGTGGAGGATGTTCAGTTGTGGTCGTTGGCGCTTTCGAAGTAGAGGTTGAGCTTTCCTTAAGGATGAATTTATCCTTCTTTAATGTTTTTAGATCAACAGCTGAAAAGAGTATGAGATAGTCAAGGTTAAAACGAAGTTTAAAAAAGAATAAGGGAACTTCGAATTTCTTCAGTTCCGCACCTTCGCGGTTTTGAGACGTGATAGACATGGCTGACAAGTCATAGCGAAGGTGCCCCTCTGAAATTGTCTAAATCACATTTAGCCCACATTACCCTGTGGGCAGGTTTTTTGGCATCATTTTCATATCTATGAAAAGTGTTCCCACAAACAAACCACCAAGGATATGGGGGAAAAAAGGCCAAAGCTAACTCTGAAGTAGGTAGGTTGGGAAATTTTGGTGGTTGATGTTTAAAAGCCCACCAATACCTATCTTCAAGTTTTACATAAGGAGGAAATCGAATTTTCGAAAGTTGTTTTTTAAATTTTTCTTCTAAAGTTTTTGCTGCTTCGCAAACGGTTCGATGCATATCCATGGGATTATAGACAATTTCGAAATATTTTTGGAAGGCTCGAATTTCCTTGACATGAGTAAATCTACCTTTTTTGACATGCTCCTGCACAAGGGAAAAAGCTGTCGTCAGTTGTTGTTGGATTTGGAGGGTGTTGAACATATTATTCGAGTAATAAGTCATCCACCAATTATAAAAGTCTTTCATCATATAAAAAGAAGGATTAAAAAAGATCAATGAAAAATCAGCAAAACCAGTGTAGTGTTTCTGTCGAGTCTCAACTTCCTTTTCTTATTAAAGAGAGGTTCAGGTAGAATTTGGCATAGTCCGAATTGACGGGCTACAAAATTTGGCTGGTAAGCGAGGATGCACACTTGGCTCTTCACAGGCGTAATTCTAGAGATGATAAGCCTGGGGTTCAAAAAGGCACACCAGATATCCCTAATTACTTCCTCTTCTATAGCTTGTTCAAGGGGCATGGTGAACCAAGTTGGACCACAACTTCGATTGGCAAAAGGGGCCATTGAAGGGTCGAACGTATGCCTTTTAGAGAAGATCATCTTATAATTAACAAAACACATCTGTAACACGGTGAACTGACTTTGTGGATTTTTGTATCGCAAATGTGCGGATAGCAAGAGTCGCCACCAATTTTTATTTTTATCCAATTAAGGGAAGGTAAAAGTACAGAAAAAGACCTTCGTTAGATTCTGAGTAAGGGAGACGGTTATGAAAAGGGAAGGTATTAGCACCCCTTTCCATCCGTAGTTATCTACGGGCTCTTAGTTGCTCTTAGATCACTTTAAAAATTGTGCTTTCTGTGTGTTTGACAAAAATGTTTTGAAAAGGCATTTCACTTTGACTTTGTAATGATTCATGTAGGAATGTATACAAAGTGTTCGGAAATGTTTCGTTTTGAAAAGAGTTTGAACTTTGACAAAAGTGTGAGGTGTGAAAAGTATTTTGATAGAGCAAGCAACTAAAAGTCTTATTACCTACTCAGAATGGTCGTTTTCGTGTTGTTTTACGTTCCTTTAGAATAGCGCTATCCATACCATTAGTTGGTAGGTAACTCTATTTGTTGGATGTAAGCGGACATTCAAGGACATCGGATGATCGAAAGCAACTTGTAGGAAGTATCCTAGCACATTCGAAGGGACTATCATCATTTTTCGTAGGCGACAATCGAGGGTCAATATCATGTATTCGGAGGCGACATCGTGGGTCTATGATCTTTGTATCGAAGGGACTATGATGATTTGTTTGGAAGGCAACGGTGCTAGAATACCTCTACGTTCGAGGGACATGACCATATTTGAATTCGTAAGGCAACGAGAGAGAATTACCCTAAGGGGTGCATGTGTGAAAGAGTGCGTTGATTTCAGATATATTATCTTTGTGTTTAGAGTGAGCTATTGTTCAATTTTATCTTGCCATACACGCCTAATTACTAGCAATTTATAGGGTGCGGATATTAAAATGCGGAATGTAAAGATGCGGAAAGATAAATGTCCTACGCTATTACATGGCTTTGGGGCAGATACATAATTTAAACTTGCGGAAAATAAAAACCTAATTTAAACTATTACATCCCATGAGCAATTACATTATTGAAAAAAAGAAAACAGTAAAAGAAACCGTCTGAAACGGAATAACCTGTGAAAAGATAAGACATCGGAAAATACGAGAGAAATCGAATAAGAGAAAAATGTTAGTAAAATGCAAATTTTGAATGAGAAAATATGACATTGGAAATAACATAAATATGCTAAAATAATTTTTTGGGATTTTTTGGATGCAATTTAATAATTAAAAACTAATTATAATTGATTTAAATGCTAAATTATGAATAAAAATAAATATGCATGCAAAATTATATTTTTTAATTTTATAAATTAAATAAGTATTTTCTGAAAATAAATGAAAAAGGAAAAAATATTTTGATGATTTTTAAATCATGAAATAAAATTATGAAAAAGAATTAAAATGATGAAAAATATTAAATAAAGAAAATATGAAGATATGGAAAAAAGTTGAGTTTTGTAAAAAAGAATGCAAAACCGGCCCTGGGGAGATTCGAACTGGGGACCTGGGAGAGCATCTATGCACAGGAAACGCCTTAACCAACTGAGCCAGCTTGCTTCACTGTTTGAAAACCGAAGCGAGTAAAAGAAGAACAAGTGTCATCTCCTGGCTTCATCGTTTCCGCGCCAAGCTTCATCTTCTTCGTTTTAAATTTTCAAAAGCTAGCGTCGATCTTTCTTCGACGCTACAGGCCCTGGCTACATAGAAAATCAAGCATACACAATATAAATAACATCTAAGACCATGGTTCGATTCCAGACATCATTCCGAACGCAATGGGCATAGTCTAGTGGTCCAATTTTTTCATTTAAGGGAAACCCTAAAACGGCACAAGAAACCCTAGCAATGGTAATACGTGTTCTAAGCCATGGAAATTCAATCAAAATGCCCAGAAAGCTTGCAATCTTCGTTCTAATCACAAAAACAACAACAAAACATGTTAAAAATGCATGAATAATAGAATTCGATTTTGGAAAAAGTGTGACAAACCGAAATCGTGTTCGTGCAATTCTTGATGTTTTTGGGCAAGGTAAAGGTCTGGAATGCTTCCAGGGATGTCAAGGAACGTGTTTGGATCCTCAAAACCAATAGAAACAAGCTGGATCAATGGCTGCTAGTTGCTTCAAGTGCACGGTTTTTTGAGTTTTAGGTTAGGGTTCTTGAGCCAATTTTTTCGTTTTTAATCATGTGCTATGCATTGTGTATTTATATTGGATGAAATTGGAGCTGATTTGAGGAAGAAATCATCACTAATCAATGCAAATCAAATTTGATTTTTGTACAAAATCAAATTTTCAATTTTGATCAATTTTCAATCCAATCTTGCCATATCCAACCAAATTTCGAAATTTGCTGGCTTTAATGAGTTACTTGGATCTCAAGGAAGAGAGAAAAATCAATTTTCCATTTAATTTTGATTTTATACTTTATTTTTGAATTTAATTTGTATTTAAATGAATAAATTCCAAATTAAATAGAAAAATAAAATAAAAATTCGTGGCATTGGGCTTGGATATTCCTAATTGTATAAGGAACAAGTTTGGATGAAGAAAAAGTAGGCCCATTTGCAAAGTTTTTGATTTTTAGAAATATTTCTCTTTGTGCACTTCTTCAAAATTGCCCAACTTGTGAATGGTGTATCTTGCTCAATTTTCCACATTTTTGAGTGTTATTGGACTTTTTAGAAATCTCTAAGAGTCCTCTAACCAACCTTTTTGGTCTCATCTCAATTGGAGTTTCCATGCTCAAAATATCTTCAAAACAAAATGTTGACTTTTTGTTGACTTTTGAAAAGGACCTGTAATATTTTGATCCATACCTTCCAAATGAAGCATTTTTTGAACATTCTTGTGAGACATGAAGTTGTAGAGAATTGAATTTCCTTCAAAATGAGCTTTGGTGTGAAAATTTCTGAGAAAGTATGAGAAAGTTATGATCAGTCAAAGTTTGGTTGACTTTTCACCTAGAAACCCTAATTTAGAAAGTTTGACTTTTGAGCAAATCTTGAGTTTTCTTGATGAATCATGATCAACCCTTGATCAAATGATGAATGTAACTTCAAAATGAGGATGTTGACAAAAAATTATGAAGTTTGACTGTATGTTGACCACAGTTGACTTTTTGTCCAATACAACTGATTTTCAACCATCTGAGCAATTGTCTGAGGAAACTTGACTTGTGAGGCTTGAAACTTGACATGGAGAATCTTTGAAGCATATGAGGAGGCATGAAGGACATTGGAGATGTTGGAAGTCCATCTGAAGCTGAGAATTGCCAAACCCTAGTTTGGGTTGATTGTCTGGAGAGGTTTGTCTGATCAACCTTTGAGGAATCCTTGAGTATGGATGTATGGAATGTCTTGAGAAGATGGAGGGAAAATTTTGGGGTATGACAGCTGCCCCTGTTCAATCTTCTTGTACTAGAAGGTTAGATTGGCATGCTTGCCTTTCGTGACCTGAGGGTAGAAGATGATTGAACACTCGAGTACACCTGAAAATTTGCACTCGCTATTGGCGGATGGTACGGGAATGGGCTTACAAATGCCATTTGGAGATTACGCTGGGGGAATGAGTCGTACGCTAGACTTGAGAATGTCATTTGATGGGGATGGGCTTAAGATGCCATCTGGAAAAATCGATGCTGGGGAGTGAGTCGTACGCTAGGCTCTGTAGTCGTTTCTGGAAGGAGCTTGGAGATGGGCTTAAGATGCCATCCGGAGGGAGTCGTACGTTAGACTTCGTGCTCATCTTTGAATGAAATTATTGATTTGTATTGATTTTTAACCAAATATGCAGCATTCTGAAAGCGGAGAAATGTTGATAAGTAGTCGGAGATGGGCTTAAGATGCCATCCAGGGCAACTGAGTCGACGCTAGACTCAGATGATAATAAGAAGGATTCGAATAGATCTTTGTCTGATTACTCGAGGGATAGTAATTTGGCAAAGTGTGGATATCGTCCTGTTGTGCATCGGTATTGATCCATTATCGAGGATAACTTGTGATCGTTCGGATAGGGTTTCCCGTCTGGCTTCGGGTATTAATCCTGGATCCGTTGTCGGAGGACAACGAGGGAGGTCATTCAGATAGTTTTCCCGTCGAGATTCGGGGCTTAATCTGGACCATTGCCGGAGGACAACTAGGGCCTTTCAAATAGTTTTCCGTCGAGATTCGGGCTTAATCTCGACCGTTTATAAGTGATTTTCACTGCTTTGGAGAAAACAAGAGAAACTTTGATAGAATATTTGTTAGTCTTATGCAAAGTATGATGCATGACAATGTATATGAATGACATATGCATGAATTATGACTTTATGAGTAATGTATGAATGATAGATGTTGTGGTATTTCAAAACATATCCATCTTGAAGAAGATGCGGATGTTCTGCTTGAGGATTCTTGACTTCTGTTTGGGGATGGAGATCCTGAGAAGAAAAGAACTTCGATCCCTCTGATGCACTATCTGACCAAGTCTTGGGCCTAGATATTGTTGAGGAAGATAGAGATTGAGAAACTCGTTGTTGAAGATCTCATACATAGACCCTGCTGGGGAGAGTTTGGGAGGTAATCTATTGGGGATCTTGTATGTAGATCTTGTTGGGAAAAATTAGGAGGCACTCTACTGAGGATTTTGAGTGTAAACCTCGCTGGAGAGCGTTTGATGGTTGGAGACCGGGTCAGCCCGCTGGAATCTCTCGACCGGGAATAGAAGATGTAGATTTTCTCCTGCACTATCCGACCAAGTCTTAAGTCCGGATACCTTTGGAAAGGGAATTGTTGAGAGATATTCTGCTGATGATAAATACCTTGGCTGGGGATGAAGTGTTACTGCTTGGAGACTGATGTAACATTGCTCAGTTGAGTGAAATCACTGTTCGGGGACTAACGTATACTTCGTTGGGGAAGGTTTGTTGTGAGTGACACTGCTGTGGGGATCATGCTCTGTGGGGAAATGCATTGGTGACTTTCGTCGTCATCTCAATTCCTAGAACCTGTAGTAACTACTTTTGTATGTCCATTTTTCGCATGTTTGTGAATAGATTCTTATTGTCAAATGCATATAATCATTCAAAGCAAACGTTGGACTTATTGCAAACGACAATAGTGAAAAATGTAAAGAGAAAGAACTTGTATTCATTTGAAATGTGGCGTATGGCCAAGTAGTTTGTACACAAGAAAGGTAAAAAGCTATGTGGAAACAATCTCGTTAAGTTCCAACCACGCTAGTACTCATATATTTCAACTATCTCATCTCCTTGTTGTCAGTAGAAAGTGAGTAGACTGATCTTCGCCATTTGAATCTTGAATGTTGATAGTAGTCTGGAAGCAGGTGATCCGGAAGAGACATAGTCGTACGCTTAAATCCCTAACTTTTGCCTAGACCGTCCTCTCGGGTTTTAGGATACCCTTTTTGCCCAAGCCGCTTTTCGTGTTTTCGACCCGGTGTACATGTTTTGTATATATCCTTAACTTTTGCCCGAACCCTTTTGGTTCGCCAGGATGCCCTTATTTTTGCCTAGGTCCGTCGACCTAGCGGGTCTCTTTCATGCGTAGTATTTTTTGACTAAGTCTGCGTTCACAGGGTGTGGGAAGTCTTCACCATCCATGGTGCTAAGTATCATAGCTCCGCCGGAAAATACTGTCTTGACTACAAACGGTCCATCGTAGGTGGGAGTCTATTTGCCCCTGGGATCACCTTGTGGAAGAATGATGCGCTTGACTACTAGGTCACCAACTTGATAGACTCGGTGCTTGACCTTCTTGTTAAATGCTCTGATCATTCGCTTTTGATAGATCTGTCCATGGCAGATGGACACGAGTGTTTCTCATCAATCAAGTTAATCTGGTCGAGGCGGGTCTGGACCCAATCGTCTTCGTCTAACTCTGCGTCCTGGAGGACTCTGGTTGAGGGTATCTGAACCTTAATTGGTAGGTGTGATACGGTGAACTGACTTTTTAGTGTTTTGTATCGCAAATGTGCGGATAGCAAGAGTCGCCACCGACTTTTATTTTTATCCAATTAAGGGAAGGTAAAAGTATAGAAAAAGACATTCGTTAGATTCTGAGTAAGGGAGAAGGTTATGAAAAGGGAAGGTATTAGCACCCCTTTCCATCCGTAGTTATCTACGGGCTCTTAGTTGCTCTTAGATCACTTTAAAAATTGTGCTTTCTGTGTGTTTGACAAAAATGTTTTGAAAAGGCATTTCGCTTTGACTTTGTAATGATTCATGTAGGAATGTATACAAAGTGTTCGGAAATGTTTCGTTTTGAAAAGAGTTTGAACTTTGACAAAAGTGTGAGGTGTGAAAAGTGTTTTGATAGAGCAAGCAACTAAAAGTCTTATTACCTACTCAGAATTGGTCGTTTTTGTGTTATTTTACGTTCCTTTAGAATAGCGCTATCCATACCATTAGTTGGTAGGTAACTCTATTTGTTGGATGTAAGCGGGACATCCGAAGGGACATCGGATGGTTATAGAAAGCAACTTGTAGGAAGTATCCTAGCACATTCGAAGGGACTATCATCATTTTTCGTAGGCGACAATCGAGGGTCAAGATCATGTATTCGGAGGCGACATCGTGGGTCTTATGATCTTTGTATCGAAGGGACTATGATGATTTGTTTGAAGGCAACGGTGTTAGAATACCTCTACGTTCGAGGGACTTGACCATTTGAATTCGTAAGGCAACGAGAGAGAATTACCCTAAGGGGTGCATGTGTGAAAAAAGTGTGTTGATTTCAGATATTTTATCTTGAAAATTAGTGGGCTACATTGATTTTAGTCTTGCCATACACGCCTAGTTACTAGCAGTTTATAGGGTGCAGAAATTAAAATGCGGAATGTAAAGTGCGGAAAGGTAAATGTCCTACGCTATTACATGGCTTTGGGGCAGATACATAATTTAAACTTGCGGAAAATAAAAACCTAATTTAAACTATTACATCCCATGAGCAGTTACATTATTGGAAAAAAAGAAAGCGGTAAAAGAAACCGTCTGAAGCGGAACAACCTGTAAAAGAATGAGAAATCGGAAAATACGAGATGAATCGAACAAGAGAAAAAATGTTAGAAAAATGCAAATTTTTGAATGAGAAAAATATGACATGCTGGAAATAACATAAATATGCTAAAATAATTTTTTGGGATTTTTTGGATGCAATTTAATAATTAAAATACAATTAAGATTGATTTAAATGCTAAATTATGAATAAAAATAAATATGCATGCAAAACTGTATTTTTTTTAATTTTATAAATTAAATAAAGATTTTCTGAAAATAATGTAAAAAGAAAAATAATTTTTGGTAATTTTTTAATGCATAAATAAAAATATGAAATTAATTAAAATAGATGCAAAATATTAAAATAAAAAAGAAAATAGAAATATATGAGAAAACATGAGTTTTGTAAAAAAGAATGTAAAACCGGTCATGGCATGGTTCGAACTGGTGTCCTTTGAGAGCATCTCCAACAGCTAGCGCCTTAACCACTGGGACAAGTGTCATTTGATGTTGGAAAAGTTAAAATCAATAGCTTATGAATGATGACGCGTCAGGGAGGGGTTTGAAAACGAGTCAGCGTGCGTGGACCCCAGTCAACGTGAACGAGCAAATCAGAGCAAGCCATCGTGCCACGCAATCCCTCGCCGGTCAAGCAAAGTCAGCGACGCCGGAGCCCTAGCTCCGGTCGTCTTCTCCGGTGGCCCTGAAAATGAAGCAAACAAAATGCGAACGATAAATGGGAAAGAGGGACCCTACCCCCCTAAATCGACCCTCCTGAATCCAATGGTGATGTCCGTTTACCCTGAAAACGCTTGTACAAGCCGGCTCGATCGAAACAGCCTGAAATACCCTAATAATGGCAATACGATTTCCGGACGTTCAAGCTTACATGAAAGGCATCATTCATGGCCTATTAAGTATCCTGAATCCATACAAACAAACAAGAACGATTAATAATGCATGATTAAAGAAATTCGAATTTCCAAAAAATACCAAACCGGAGCAAGTTCTTGAGCACGATCTGGGCAGCCTGGGCTTGATGTAAAGGATGCTTTTGCTTGCTGGGAACCTCTTAAGCACGTTTGGATGATTGGAAGTACGGATGGCAAGCAGAACCAAATATGCGGGCCCCACCCGCACCCGCACAAGTCAACGGGTGAAACCCGAATTGACTGGGTTTGGGTTCGGGTGCCACCTGATATTTCGGGTGTAGCTTAAACCCGCACCCGAAACCCGAAATCACACCCGCTTATATGTTAAATTACATAACTATCCGTATGTATATATATATATATATATATATATATATGTATGTATTAAAAATAAAATGTGGGGTTTATTTTTCAAAGAATTAAGTTACATGTTTTATATGTTTTAAGTTTCACATGTTTGTTATTACAATTTAAAATTATGAAGATAATATCTATTAGTGTTTCTTAACATGTGAAATATATTTTATTTGTAATAGGTAAAATAGATCAAGTGAACACAACTTCGGAGCCGGAAGGAACATCTAATCTTACACAAGAAAGTTGTAATATATTAGCTTGTTGTTGTTGAAAAGTTGTAATTTAATTCTAGAATTTAATTTTAATTGTAATGTTAAGATGTTGAAGACTATGTTAAGATAATTGTGATTGCATTTTCTTGAAGACAATGTAGAGAGACCTTATTTTAATTGTAATTTTTTTTTTTAATTTTTGATGCGGGTTTGGGTTTGGGTGAAAAAACCCGAACCCAACGGGTGCGGGCGCGGGTGTTATTTTGTCACCCGAATAGCCTTTGGGTTCGGGTTCGGGTGATTATTTCGGGTGCGGGTGTGGGAAGTGTGAAACCCGCACCCGACCCGACCCGTTGCCATCCCTAGCTGGAAGAGGCTGAAAGTGGCTGCAACTTAGAATTCGAATTTTGAAAGTTTGTGAAATTTTTTGGCAAAATAAGGGTTCTTTCTTGGGCTAGGGTTTCGTGTCTTTTACTTGTGATCTTGCTGGCTATTTATAAAGGAATTGTGAGAGGAAAAATAAGGCAAGAAGATTTGATTTGGAATGCATTCAATAATTTTCAAATAAAATCAATTTTTTTGAAAGAAATTTGATTTTCCCTTTAATGCATGATCATGCACGAATTTGGCAATTGTTATGGGCTTTCTTGGACTTCAAGTTTGGTATAAAATCAGCCCTTTTGGAAAAACATATTATTTTCATATTTTATATAATTTAATTTTGAATTAAATGTTCTAAAATTCAAAAATAAATTAATAAAATAGAAAATTGCCATGGCCAAGCATTTATGGGTCAAGAATAATGTCATGAACAAGTTTGGATCAAAAGATTTTAGGCCCATTTGGAAAATTTTGCATTTTGACCAAAATGTCCTTTTGTGCAATTGTCCAAAATTGCCCAACTTCTGAATAGTGTATCTTGCTCATTTTTCCATATTTTTGAGTGTTCTTGGACTTTTTGGAAAGCTCTAAGAGTCCTCTAATTAAACTTTTTGGTCTCATCTCAATTGGATTTTCCATGCTCAATATATTTTCAAAACAAAATGTTGACTTTTTGTTGACTTTGAAAATGACCTGTAATGTTTTGAGCCATACCTCTCAAATGAAGCATTTTTTGGACATTCTTGTGAGACATGAAGTTGTAGAGAATTGAATTTCCTTCAAAACAAGAGGTGGTGGAAAAATTTCTGAGAAAGTATGAGAAAGTTATGATCAGTCAAAGTTCAGTTGACTTTTCATCTAGAAACCCTAATTTAGAAAGTTTGACTTTTGAGCAAATCTTGAGTTTTCTTGATGAATCATGATCAACCCTTGATCAAATGATGAATGTAACTTCAAAATGAGGATGTTGACCAAAAATCATGAAGTTTGACTGTATGTTGACCACAGTTGACTTTTTGTCCAATACAACTGATTTTCAACCATCTGAGCAATTGTCTGAGGAAACTTGGCTTGTAAGGCTTGAAACTTGACATGGAGAATCTTTGAAGCATATGAGGAGGCATGAAGACCATTGGAGATTTTGGAAGTCCATCTTGACCTGAGAATTGCCAAACCCTAGTTTGGGTTGATTGTCTAGGAGAGAGTTTGTCTGATCAACTCTTGAGGAATCCTTGAGTATGGATGTATGAAATATCTTGAGAAGATGGAGGGCAAATTTTGGGGTATGACAGTAGGACGGCTTCCATACCATATACGAGAGAGAAGGGGGTTTCCCCTGTTGATGTTCGTGCTGTAGTGCGATAACCATGAAGAGCAAATGGTAACATCTCATGCCAATCTTTGTAAGTCATCTTCTCAGATAATCTTCTTAATGTTCTTGTTGGCGGCTTCCACTGCGCCATTCATCTTAGGCCGATATGGAGAAGAATCGTGATGCTCGATCTTGAACTGCGAGCAGAGTTCGGTGATCATCTTGTTGTTGAGATTAGAGCCGTTATCTATGATAATCCTTTCAAGAGTGCCATACCGACAGATAAGGTTATGCTTGATGAACCGGGCCACAACATTCTTGGTAACAGATGCGAACGAGGCTGCCTCTACCCATTTGGTGAAGTAATCAATTGCCACAAGGATGAAACGATATCCATTGGAAGCGATGGGCTTGATTTCTCCGATCATGTCAATGCCCCACATTGCGAAAGGCCAAGGAGCTGTTAGGACATTCAGAGGTACTGGGGGTACGTGCACTTTGTCTGCATAAATCTGGAACTTGTGACAAGATCGAGCGTAGCGGTGACAATCAGCTTCCATGGTGGACCAATAGTAACCTGTTCTCAGAATCTTCTTAGCCATGGTATGACCACTGGAGTGAGTACCAAATGCGCCTTCGTGTAACTCTTCCATGATACGTATTGCTGTTTTCTAATCTACACAGCGGAGCAAGCACAAGTCGTGGTTGCACTTGTATAAGATGCCGTTGTTGAGGAAGAATTTGGATGCAAATCTTCTCAAGAACTTCTTATCATTGACGGATGCCCCTGCGGGATATTCCTGAGTCTCAAGATACCTTTTCACATCATAGTACCAAGGTTTCTCTTCTGTATCAAGCTCATAACAATATGTCGGTTCGTCAAACTTCTCAATGATGATCTGGGGAGCCTCGTTGTCCCATCTGACTTTGAACATAGATGACATAGTAGCCAATGCGTCTGCCAACTGATTCTCTTCTCGTGGAATGTGACTGAAAGTGATTTCTTCGAAGTAGGGGATCAAACTCAAAACATGCTCTCTATATGGAATGAGATTTGGATGTCTCGTATCCCACTCGCCCTTAATCTGACTGATCACTAAAGCTGAGTCTCCATACACTTGTAAGAACTTGATTCTTAAGTCAATAGCAGCTTTGATACCCATGATGCACGTATTCGCCATGTTGTTAGTGCAATGAAACATAAACTGGCGGTGAAAGGCGTGTGTCCGCCTGTAGGGGATGTAATGATGGCGCCAATGCCATTGCCAAGTGCGTTCGAGGCTCCATCAAAAACCATGGTCCATCGGGATCCTTGTTCAGGTCCTTCGTCTGGACCTGGTTCTTCGCAATCAGTAACTAGTAAAACATCTTCGTCGGAAATTCGAACTGCATAGACTGATAGTCATCTACGGCTTGATGAGCCAAGTGATCGGCTACTACACTTCCTTTGATCGCCTTCTGAGAAGTGTATTGGATGTCGTACTCGGTCAAGATCATCTGCCATCTTGCTATTCTTCCGGAGAGAGTTGGTTTCTCAAATATGTATTTTATCGGATCCATCTTAGAAATCGGTAAGGTAGTGTGAGTCAACATATACTGTCTTAGTCGAGCAGCCCAAGCCAAAGCGTTGCAAGTTTTCTCGAGCTGTGAGTATCTTGTTTCACAATCGGTAAACTTTTTGCTAAGGTAGTATATTTCATGCTCTTTTCGGCCAGACTCGTCATGTTGCCCCAACACACACCCCATTGAATTCTTTAACACTGTCAAGTACATGATAAGAGGTCTTCCTTCGGCCGGCGGCATCAGGATAGGAGGATTCTGTAGGTACTCCTTGATTTTGTCAAAAGCGATCTGGCAATCGTCATTCCATTCCACTACTTGATCTTTCTTTAGTAACTTAAAGATTGGCTCACAAGTAGCAGTTAGATGTGCAATGAATCTGGCAATGTAGTTCAATCGGCCCAAGAAACCTCTGACTTCTTTCTCGGTGCGGGGTGCTGGCATCTCTTGAATAGCCTTAACCTTGGCGGGGTCAACTTCAATACCTTTACCACTGACAACAAACCCTAAGAGTTTTCCGGATCTGACTCCAAAAGTGCACTTGTTAGGATTAAGTCTTAGTCCGTACTTCTTCAACCTGTCAAATAGTTTCTGTAGATGGTTAAGATGTTCTTCTTCAGTCTGTGATCGAGCTATCATGTCGTCGACGTAGACCTCTATCTCGTGATGAATCATGTCGTGAAATAGTGTCACCATAGCACGCTGATAAGTGGCACCTGTGTTCTTGATCCGAACAGCATAACCTTGTAGCGAAAGTGCCCAATGTAACGAAAGTAGTCTTCCATATCTTGGAGCCATTTTGATCGATTGTAACCGGAGAAACCATCCATGAAGGAGAAAACCTTATGCTGAGCGGTGTTGTCTACCAGAACATCAATATGAGGAAGTGGGAAATCGTCTTTCGGACTCGCTTTGTTCAGATCTCTATAATCCACACACATTCGTACCTTGCCATCCTTCTTAGGTACAGGTACCACATTCGCAACCCATTGTGGATAGGAAGTAACAGCTAAGAAACCGGCGTTGAACTATTTCATAACTTCGGCTTTGATTTTCTCTGACATCTCAGGACGCATGCGACGAACCTTCAGTTTCACTGGGAGAAAACCTTCTTTTGTTGGCAATCGGTGTACCACAATATCAATGTCCAACCACGCATGTCTTCGACCAAGCAAATACCTCAATATAGTCTTGTAAGTCGAACCAATCTTTCTTTGACACATTCTCAAGACCCGCTCCTATCTTGATCTCTTTTCTGTCTTCGCTAGTACCCAAATTCACAACCTCAACTAGCTCTTCGTGTGGCTGTATAACTCGCTCTTCTTGTTGTAGCAGTCTGACAAGTTCTCCTGGCACTTCACAATCTTCCTCACTTTCGTCTTCGGCTTGGTAGATTGGATTATCGAAGTCATATTTAGCAATAGCATGGCTGTTATTAACGAGATTCAGAATGATTCTGCAGTGTATCACGTGGGTGTGTGTGTAAGAAACACATAGCTTTTTGGATGGGTGATAAAGTAAAGAAAGAAAACAAACAATTGAATGCAAAAGTCCAACGAATTTATTGAATGAAAATACACAAACGACAGATAATAACCCTCGCAAACGAGCCATGATGCCCCGGGTAAGGCACTAGGCTTTAGAGTTTATTGTTCGAAACATAAAAATACGAAAAGCAAAACAAAAACAAGAGCAATTACTCCTGGCTAAAGGAGATTGGTATGACGTCTTCAGCCTTCCAATTGTTGAGCCCATGATCTGGAGTTGGGAAGATCCACTTGCTGATGTCGAAGCCGTTGTCGTCGTCTTCTATAGCATGGATTCCACTCTGGCTGATGCGGAAAGGAAGTTGGCCGTCGCGCGTATCATCTTCGACCCTTGATGGTGAAGCCTAAACCGGTCTTGTCGGATTTGAAAGGAAGATCAGGGAGCTGTCCCCAAATAGCACTACCTCCTTGTTCAACAGCAGCTTGAGCATCTTTCAGCGAGGCCATCCTAGGAGGAGCTTGTGTAATTTCAGGAGTAACAGGAGAGTCAACAGGCATGACTCTAGGGATTGTCTCAAAAGCTTGACAGGGAGTCTCAAAGAATTCACCCTCCATCTCGAGATATCGGAATGGTAGATGGTGACCATATACTCTTCTTCACCACATCTTGTAACAACTTTCCCTTCACCGGGTACTTGACCGATGTAAGGTGGAGGTACCGCCCATGTATCCAAGGCGTCCAAGTAGGCAAGAGTAAGTCGGATGTCCATGACAAAGAATGTGGAATCAAAAGTGGGAACCAACTTTAACACAGAATGAGCTCTCCAATCTTGTTCGCTTAGAACCATCAAAAGCTCCCACAATGATGTCAGGTCTCGAACCAACCCTTCGACATCGAGTCGGTCAAAAGCGTCTTGGTAGGATATTCGAGCGAACCGGTATCCACCAAAACATGAGACAATGTAGTGCCCTTGCATTCAACAGAGATGTGCAAGGCTTTGTTGTGTTTTTCCGCAGAGTCAAATCGAGAGAAGCCTAGGTCGTTGTTGGCGGCCTAGCAATACAAACTTCAAACCGGTCAAGTAGTAGTGTCTTGCAGCGTGAGCATTCTTGAAACTTCACCAAGGCATTAGCATGAGCCTCAGAGCACAAGAGCAGAGCAAGCATGGAGATCTTGGACGGAGTCTGTCCCAACTGTTCCACAACATTGTAGTCACTCTTCTTGATAATCTTCAGAATTTCCTCTATTTCTTGTTTGGAGGTGTCTTCAGTAACTTCCTTTGGTACTTTTTGGCGGGATGAGTCACTGGTTCTTTCCCTCTAGCTTGGGGAATGGATTGAATAGCTGGAATGCGAACTGGAGTCGCGGTGTCTTTTGGAGGAGAGATATCTGGAGAGAAAACTCTTCCGGTTCTGGTCACCTTACTTGATCCGGTGATGTTGTCAATGTCAAGAATGGTAGCTTCAACTGTAAGATATTCAATGGTCAGAGGGTCTTGCTTGACACCATGATAATAAACATCTGATCCATAATTCCAAGGGATAACTTTGTTAGAGGAATATGGAACTGGTCTTGGAGAAGTAATAATGAGAGGTGCCACTCTAGGCACAGAATCAGCAGAGTAAATCCTTATTGTGTTAACATCAGCATAGTCTTCTGGGAAATCATCACCTCATTCGGTTACCTTAACATCTTCAATAGGAATCTTGTAGCTCTCAGGAACAGTGTACTTCACCATGTAATCATATTTTCCACTTGGCTGTCCCAAGGTATCCCACACAGATGGTGCGGCTTCATTCGCATTGTCAATCTTCAACTTGGTCATTTCTTCACACAACTTCTGCACAGGCGGTTTCAGAAATAGTATCTCACGGTTATCCATCATGCACTGAACACGTCTTCTCAACCAAGCACAACCATCAGATGCAGATGGGCACCAACGACAATTCTGGGCATCACAGGTTGACAGGCTTGTAGCATTGGTCTCGGCGGGAGGGTCAAACTCAACTTAGCTTCAATCATATCTTGAATCTTGTTCTTGAGCCCAACAATCATCGTACTATGTCCGGGCTATTGGAATGGTAAGCACACTTAGCATTAGGATTGTATCTCGGAGGAAGTGTTGACATTCGAGGAGGATCCTCAAGGTAATCACTCGCTTTCAACATGTGTTGCAAGGCTTGTGACAATGGCATGTTGATCTTAACTGCTTCGTGGCGCGCTGCTGCGTTGTCTCATTGAGGTTGTCTTGATGTAGGATTAGAGATCCAACCGCCCCACATTGAGCGGTCGGTCTTGGCTCGGCTTTTCGACCATACACGCATTGGCTTCTTTCTTACCACCAAAAGATCTCTTCACATTGGAAGATGACTCTATCGAATCTTCCGCTCTTGATACCACTTCAATACGTTCTTTGTCAATATCACGGTGAATCCGGTGAAGAGTTTCAATCGGATGATTGAAGAACGGGCTGTCGGTGTTCCCATAAACATATCAACCAACTCCCTATTGGACAAGGGTGGTGAACCGCTAGATCTCTCCACTTCTGAGCATACTCCTTGAACTTCTCATCACGACCCATAGACATACTTTGTAGTTGCATGCGAGTGGGTGTCAATTCAGCATTGTACTCATAATGTCTGTAGAAAACATCAACTAAGTCACTCCAAGTACGGATACGGTCGTTCTCTAGCTGATAGTACCATTCCAACTGGGTTCCGGACAAACTCTCTTGAAAATAGTGCATCCACAACTTCCTGTCATCAGTGTGGGGATTGATCTTCTGGACATAGGATTTCAAATGCAGCTTAGGACAAGACATGCCATCGTACTTAGCAAAAGTTGGAACTTTGAACTTGAGAGGAATCACAACACCAGGGACAAGACTCAGATCATCAAAATTCAGTCCTGACATTTTCAGATTTTCCACAACATTCAGACGGTCTTCAAGTTGCTTGTACTTGTCATCTTCATCAGAGTATTGGCCATCATCATAGACTTTTTCAGGCCCATGCTGACTACCTTCACCATCACTCTTGTTACTTTTCTCATCCTCCTTCTCGACACTTCCTTTAGAGAGCTCAATCCGGCTAACCACTCTAGGACCTCCATTGTAGCGTCTGCCCATGTTGAGAAGACCAACAACCTTCTTCTTTCTGTTGATGAGCTTCTTCAGATCTTCTTGGCCTTGGACCAAGCTGGTAAACATCTGTGGAAACTAAGCGTTCTGAGCTTGAAGATCTTTGACAGACTGTTCAAGAGCCATTTCTGCTAAAATAAATAGCGAGCGAATGAGAAAACCAATCTTCAATGTACCTGTGATGCAATGTTATGCTATGATATGCAAATGTTTATACGAATACAATGCAATGTTTTCAAGGACCTTAGAGATTTAAATTTGTTAAACAAGCAATGAACAAATATTTATTAGTACTCTTTTTATTATCCTTTTTCTTCTTTTTAAGTACAAAAGATAGTTCAAGACAAGAACAACAGAAAAGCATAAAAATCCGAAAGCTCTAAGTCTCCCATGGGCGCTTCCTCTTGGTGCCGATGTAGGCGTTGATGCTTCGCTCCTCGTGAAGTAGCTTAGTCAACTCTAGCACTTTCTTCTCACTTGCATAGCACTGAGCTTCAAAGGTATCCCTCTCTTCCTTGAGCTGAATCTAGGATCTCTTCAAGTCTTCAAAATCAGTAGGCATGTCAGGATGGAGAACAGTATAGGATTCGTCACCTATAGCAACAGGTTCCATAATTACTGGTAAAACAGGCGTGAACGACATCATGAGGTTTTGAGCTCGAGCTCGCACCCATTTGAGGTAAGGCTCCCAAGGAATGGAGTTCTGGTGCCCCAAAGTCTTGGTATCAGTCTTCTTTACCATGTCCCAAGCGTGTATGAACCTTCGTCGGTAATTCTGGAGATCGTGGTTGTAGTCGAACACAATGTCTTAGAGAAGCATATCATGTGGACCATCTCTTCGAGCAAAACTAAACTGACGTAAAGCTAGAGAAGGGTTGTAAGTAATACCTCCCCTTATACCGAGTAGTGGTACATTAGGGAATTCTCCACAACGCTCAATGAAGGTGAAGTCCTTTTGAGAGAAAAGACTCCAACGGATATCTGAATGAGAGAGTGACATTAGTCTTTGAGACCACCTCAACCTTTGTTCGTTCTTCAATACTGATGGAGGAAGGTGCGAAATAAACCACCTAGAAAGTAACGGTATGTAACACATGAGAGTTCCTTGTCTTTTGATGGTACGAGTGTGGAGAGAATGTAGGATGTCTCCAAGTAAAGTAGGCACTGGATAACTTGATGGCATTGACATCTATGAATTGATCCGAGTTAGGGAATAGAACCAAACCATAGATTAGCAAGGCCACAATGTCTTCAAATGCATGGAAACTCATAACTTTGAGGAATTCTCGGGCTTTCTTAATTAAGAACTTGGAAAGTAAACCCTTAACTCCACTTCTGGTTTCCCAATTGGCTTCAATGTCTGAGCGCTTAAGATGTAAGGCTGATGGAATGTCTTCGTACTTAGGAACCTTTTCTAAACCGGTGAATGGCATTTGGTCAAGAACAGGTATCCAAAGTAGCTTAGAGAACTCTTCCAAGGTAGGAACTAACTGATAATCTGGGAATGTAAAGCAATGGTGTTTCGGATCGAAGAACTGGAATAGGACATGCATCATATCTTCTTCAAAACCGGAGATAACCAAGTCAAGTAGATAACCATGTCTTTTGATGAACTGAGCATGGTCGGGAATTTCTGAAACCAATTTGAGTGAGAAGGTATACCCATGAAGTTGATTCGGATAGTCTTTCTAGAAGCCATAATCCCTACAAAACAGAGCAAAGATAAATCCCTAGGTCCTTGAAATAGTTAGAAATGATATGCAATGCAAATGATGTCATGATGTCATGTTTGGCACACACAAGCAATTCACACAATGAGCCTAGGGTTAAGGCTTGCATGAGGTATAGGTGATTACCCCACCAAAAGTTTGAGTAGGTTCATCCTGTCCTATAATAGTAACCGGGTTCTAGGAATCTCACATCATTGATCTTTCTCGTAGGCGTTTATTTCAATACGACGCCAAGTGGTCGACCGAAAATATCCCAAAAGTCGATCTCAATGTAGCATCGAGTATCAACCAACCTTAGTCTGCACCAAAGCCGGCCATCTCACTACCTTCTAATGGCCAAGATGGGTCAATTAAGGTTCTAAAAGTTTAGTTAGTGTTTGATGACACCACGCGGAAGCCAAATACTATCCTCAACTTGGAAATGAAGAGTATCAGGACATCCAAAGTGTCACACTAACGTAGCCATCATGTTGACCGTTTCGATATACGTCTAACGGTCGCGACGATTTATAGCTACTTACCTAAAAGGAAACCCGGATCCGGGTGTAGGATCCCCCACAAATATAATACCCAAGCAACCCTTAAAGATAAAGCAAGCAAGTCAAACAGAAAGCAATAAAGGTGTTCTAAAAATCCTTAAGGCATTCTCTCTTTTTAGGGTGTCTCCCCGGCAGAGTCGCCAGTTCTGTAACACGGTGAACTGACTTTGTGGATTTTTGTATCGCAAATATGCGGATAGCAAGAGTCGCCACCGACTTTTATTTTTATCCAATTAAGGGAAGGTAAAAGTACAGAAAAAGACCTTCGTTAGATTCTGAGTAAGGGAGAAGGTTATGAAAAGGGAAGGTATTAGCACCCCTTTCCATCCGTAGTTATATACGGGCTCTTAGTTGCTCTTAGATCACTTTAAAAATTGTGCTTTCTGTGTGTTTGACAAAAATGTTTTGAAAAGGCATTTCACTTTGACTTTGTAATGATTCATGTAGGAATGTATACAAAGTGTTCGGAAATGTTTCGTTTTGAAAAGAGTTTTAACTTTGACAAAAGTGTGAGGTGTGAAAAGTATTTTGATAGAGCAAGCAACTAAAAGTCTTATTACCTACTCAGAATGGTCGTTTTCGTGTTGTTTTACGTTCCTTTAGAATAGCGCTATCCATACCATTAGTTGGTAGGTAACTCTATTTGTTGGATGTAAGCGGGACATTCGAAGGGACATCGGATGGTCATAGAAAGCAACTTGTAGGAAGTATCTTAGCACATTCGAAGGGACTATCATCATTTTTCGTAGGCAACAATCGAGGGTCAAGATCATGTATTCGGAGGCGACATCGTGGGTCTATGATCTTTTTATCGAAGGGACTATGATGATTTGTTTGGAAGGCAACGGTGCTAGAATACCTCTACGTTCGAGGGACGTGACCATATTTGAATTCGTAAGGCAACGAGAGAGAATTACCCTAAGGGGTGCATGTGTGAAAGAGTGCGTTGATTTCAGATATATTATCTTTGTGTTTAGAGTGAGCTATTGTTCAATTTTATCTTGCCATACACGCCTAATTACTAGCAATTTATAGGGTGCGGAAATTAAAATGCGGAATGTAAAGATGCGGAAAGATAAATGTCCTACGCTATTACATGGCTTTGGGGCAGATACATAATTTAAACTTGCGGAAAATAAAAACCTAATTTAAACAATTACATCCCATGAGCAATTACATTATTGAAAAAAAGAAAACAGTAAAAGAAACCGTCTGAAACGGAATAACCTGTGAAAAGATAAGAAATCGGAAAATACGAGAAAAATTGAATAAGAGAAAAATGTTAGTAAAAATGCAAATTTTTGAATGAGAAAAATATGACATGCTGGAAATAACATAAATATGCTAAAATAATTTTTTGGGATTTTTTGGATGCAATTTAATAATTAAAAACTAATTATAATTGATTTAAATGCTAAATTATGAATAAAAATAAATATGCATGCAAAATTATATTTTTTAATTTTATAAATTAAATAAGTATTTTCTGAAAATAAATGAAAAAGGAAAAAATATTTTGATGATTTTTAAATCATGAAATAAAATTATGAAAAAGAATTAAAATGATGAAAAATATTAAATAAAGAAAATATGAAGATATGGAAAAAAGTTGAGTTTTGTAAAAAAGAATGCAAAACCGGCCCTGGGGAGATTCGAACTGGGGACCTGGGAGAGCATCTATGCACAGGAAACGCCTTAACCAACTGAGCCAGCTTGCTTCACTGTTTGAAAACCGGAGCGAGTAAAAGAAGAACAAGTGTCATCTCCTGGCTTCATCGTTTCCGCGCCAAGCTTCATCTTCTTCGTTTTAAATTTTCAAAAGCTAGCGTCGATCTTTCTTCGACGCTACAGGCCCTGGCTACATAGAAAATCAAGCATACACAATATAAATAACATCTAAGACCATGGTTCGATTCCAGACATCATTCCGAACGCAATGGGCATAGTCTAGTGGTCCAATTTTTTCATTTAAGGGAAACCCTAAAACGGCACAAGAAACCCTAGCAATGGTAATACGTGTTCTAAGCCATGGAAATTCAATCAAAATGCCCAGAAAGCTTGCAATCTTCGTTCTAATCACAAAAACAACAACAAAACTTGTTTAAAATGCATGAATAATAGAATTCGATTTTGGAAAAAGTGTGACAAACCGAAATCGTGTTCGTGCAATTCTTGATGTTTTTGGGCAAGGTAAAGGTCTGGAATGCTTCCAGGGATGTCAAGGAACGTGTTTGGATCCTCAAAACCAATTGAAACAAGCTGGATCAATGGCTGCTAGTTGCTTCAAGTGCACGGTTTTTTGAGTTTTAGGTTAGGGTTCTTGAGCCAATTTTTTCATTTTTAATCATGTGCTATGCATTGTGTATTTATATTGGATGGAATTGGAGCTGATTTGAGGAAGAAATCATCACTAATCAATGCAAATCAAATTTGATTTTTGTACAAAATCAAATTTTCAATTTTGATCAATTTTCAATCCAATCTTGCCATATCCAACCAAATTTCGAAATTTGCTGGCTTTAATGAGTTACTTGGATCTCAAGGAAGAGAGAAAAATCAATTTTCCATTTAATTTTGATTTTATACTTTATTTTTGAATTTAATTTGTATTTAAATGAATAAATTCCAAATTAAATAGAAAAATAAAATAAAAATTCGTGGCATTGGGCTTGGATATTCCTAATTGTATAAGGAACAAGTTTGGATGAAGAAAAAGTAGGCCCATTTGTAAAGTTTTTGATTTTTAGAAATATTTCTCTTTGTGCACTTCTTCAAAATTGCCCAACTTGTGAATGGTGTATCTTGCTCAATTTTCCACATTTTTGAGTGTTCTTGGACTTTTTAGAAAGCTCTAAGAGTCCTCTAACCAACCTTTTTGGTCTCATCTCAATTGGAGTTTCCATGCTCAAAATATCTTCAAAACAAAATGTTGACTTTTTGTTGACTTTTGAAAAGGACCTGTAATATTTTGATCCATACCTTCCAAATGAAGCATTTTTTGAACATTCTTGTGAGACATGAAGTTGTAGAGAATTGAATTTCCTTCAAAATGAGCTTTGGTGTGAAAATTTCTGAGAAAGTATGAGAAAGTTATGATCAGTCAAAGTTTGGTTGACTTTTCACCTAGAAACCCTAATTTAGAAAGTTTGACTTTTGAGCAAATCTTGAGTTTTCTTGATGAATCATGATCAACCCTTGATCAAATGATGAATGTAACTTCAAAATGAGGATGTTGACCAAAAATCATGAAGTTTGACTGTATGTTGACCACAGTTGACTTTTTGTCCAATACAACTGATTTTCAACCATCTGAGCAATTGTCTGAGGAAACTTGACTTGTGAGGCTTGAAACTTGACATGGAGAATCTTTGAAGCATATGAGGAGGCATGAAGGACATTGGAGATGTTGGAAGTCCATCTGAAGCTGAGAATTGCCAAACCCTAGTTTGGGTTGATTGTCTAGGAGAGGGTTTGTCTGATCAACCTTTGAGGAATCCTTGAGTATGGATGTATGGAATGTCTTGAGAAGATGGAGGGCAAATTTTGGGGTATGACAACATCTTGAAGTTTTCTCTTTCAGCATTTGGGGTTAATTTCAACAACCTAGTACCCTCAATGCTTCGATTTACAACATCGGGATGCTCTTCATTGATTACCCTAAAGGTTGAAAGAGATGACTCGAATGTAGCATTCAATCAAAGTTGCAATAGCCAAAAGGGGCCAACAAGAAGCAAATTAGTGCCAGCTTCATAAGTTTTCAGTTTTGAAACTGCAGCACCTATACTTTTGTATAGACTTGTTAGCAGTAGCACACTGATACACACCCTTCGACCATGGTGAAGCTGATTTGCAAGGGTAATGAACCTGCTAGCAACTTGTAGGGACTTGCTACAGAAGACATATTTTGATAACCACAAAGCCAGGAAAGCTATGTGTTCGATATCGGAGACCTCCTCTTCAGCAGAGTGGTAAAGATTGATGTATTTCGAAAAATTGGCATTTTTGACATCAAAATCAATGAGGTTATCTGCATCCTCATTTGGATCAAATGTTTCTCCAATAGGGGAGAGTCCAATGATAGCAACAATGTAAAATAATGTAGGTGTCAACATTCCACATGGAAGGTGGAAACTGTTATAGGTACTGTCCCAAAAGTACAAAGAGGCCAGCAAGAAAGGTTGGCTATAACTGAATCCTAATTTTGACATTCGAATAAGATTCAAAATGCCTATACTTTCCCATTCTTGGGATTTCTTATTTTCAACTTTAGATAGCCAATCTTGATATAGTTGATCTGATGAAGGACATGAACGAAAGGGCTTAAAGTTTCCAGTAACATAGTCCATATTGAAGGCTTCCCTCATGGGTTTTGACGTTTCTGTTTCACAGGGTCTTTCTTTTAGGGTTTTTGAAAGTTTAACAACCGATTCATGTTCTTTAGATTTCAGAGGGATAGATTTATTGACAATAGGTTTGGTTTCAGAATAAACGGGAAAAAATCCCTTTGTCTTTTCCAGACGTTTCGTAGAGATTAAAGGACCCATAACCCCTAGGGTTTTATCAAGAACAGTAATGGGAATAATCATCTGGGAAGCATAGATAGCCTTCTGTTCTTGAGAGAGTCTAGGAGTTGTTATGAACTCCTGATTGTCGAGATTGATGATTTTGCTTACTGGTCTGAGACTAGAAGAAGAAGCTTACTTGGATTTTCCAGACTTCTTGGATGAAGGTGACGGTGCTGAAGGAGAAGACATTGTGGAGATCAAAGTTTTTCTGAAAACAAGAAATATGGGTAGGATTGAAAGAGTTTGGAAAAGTTTGGACTTTAGAAGATGAAGTGCTTTTATAGCATTCCTCAGCGGTTTTAAAAGTTTTTGACCTTTGGAAAAAGGTGGAGTACGTGTAACTTCCTCATTGGAAAGGAAAAAGGTGGATTTTTAAAGTTCCTAGGGAAGTGATGTTTTTCTGCTAATTATTAGCTATAACTGCCATGATTGCACGTCTAGGCATGGTGATTGGACATTTTGCAGAAAGTTGCACACTCATTATGACATCGTGTGCAGTATAGTCATCATGAGTTCTAATGTTTTCGAAATTGCATGAGTAATTCAAAAACAAGTATTTCTTTATATCTGTCGAAATACATGTTCTTGAGGGGCAATTTGTTAGCTGGCAATTTCGAATAAGAGGATATTTGGATATCAAAGGGATATTTCAAATAAAAGTCTAAAAAGCTAAGACAAATTGACATCAGTGATGAATATTGGTTAAAGACGTAGAACCATTATTCTAAAAGGCTCTTCGATTCCAAGTGAAAAATGATGGACTTCGATCTGGCATTTTCAGTGTGTAGATATAAAGAGCTCTTTCGTGCAATGTGCAAGACTTGGAGCGGTCCAAGTAGATTATTCATAATTCGAATCAAAGAGACAAGAAAATACTTCACTGGCATAGGATTCGAATTTCAAATAAAAGCGCCATTTGTAGAAGACGCGTGGAAGCCAGTGAACAAGAGAAGCATGCATGCTTCGAACGTGGCATAATTGTAGAGCAAGACCGTTAGGGTCGAAATGCTATAAATAGGTGTTTTTATGTTAGAAATAGTGTGTTCACTTGTGTACTAAAAATCTCAAAACACTCAAACTATCGTGATGTAAGGGAAACGAGTTGGAAGACAACATATACATACTGAACATCATGACTTTTTATAATTTAAATCCAAGTCCTTTTATATTCCTTTCGTTTTTGTAGTATTCTTATTCTTAGAATCCTTTGATTTCCTTTTACGTTTTGTTATACATGTCTTTACCTTTCCAAAAAACTTAAACACTTTATCTTTTCAGAAACTTCACTTTATTGCCTTATTCTTTCATCCAAACACTTTACATTTTCAGAAACCTTTATATTCTCAGAAACTCTTTGTCTTTGCATTCAATTGTTAAATCTCAAGTTTAATTCGAAGTCCTTCTTTATGCATTCAGTCAATATATTTTCTTAGATAGTTTTAGAGAGATCTCGAAGAGCCTTACATTCCATATCAACACACAATATAAACTCATCAGATAATGAATATGAATATAAAAATGAATTATGACACATGTGTCCTAGGATCAATCTAGTCGATCCTGCAAGTAACCAATAATTGGAAGACTAGCGGTTGTTTACTAGAAATCACTGTAAACAAGGCCTCGAAGGAAAAATCCACCATATGGAATGTCAACTTCGTTTATGGAAGAATTGCATAATACTACAACAACAACCTCTTCTCCAATCCAAGGATATGGTTCTGTGATGAATCATGTGGGCCCAAATACCCAAAATCTAGGATCTTTCACCCAAATGCCTATGCTTACAACAAATAATCAGACAACATTTAAGCAACAAGTGGATGATAGTAACCATGATATGATAGGGTTCCTAGCCCGCGAAATGAATACAATTTTCACCCCTTTAATCCAGAATATTAATATAACTAACCAGTTACCCAAACTAACCAACGAATGTCAGCACAAATGGCACGAATAACATATTTCTTTGGCGCCCCTGATGCGCCTACGAGACGTATGCAGAACCAAGTAGTAATTCAAGACGAAGAACCTACTATTGAGAAAATTCAACCTCATGGACAAAATGTTGAAGGGAGAGATATAGGGGCAAGGATAGAACAACAGGGGGTTCAAGAAGAACAACCCAGAAGAGTGATGATGGTAAATAGGGGTCAAAACGCTGACGAAGTAATCCATAGGGTCAGAAATGATAACATTGAGGCAGAAAACAATTTAACCGCTGTGATTAAAAGGATTATGACCCAAAATGGTTTGAATTCAGGGTTTAGGAAGCCAAACTATATGCCCCCCATCACATAATATATTCTACAGACTGAATTGCCAAGGGGTTGCAAAGTCCCTAAATTCACAAAATTTTATAGGGATACCAATGAATCAACTGTAGAACACATAGTCAGATATTTAATCAAAGCAGGAGATTTGGCCAATAGTGAAAATCTTAGGATAAAATATTTCCCAAGTTCTTTAGCCAAAAATGCTTTCACTCGGTTCACTACCCTCCCTCCAAGATCCATAGATATGTGGCCCTACTTGGAAAGATTGTTCCATAAACAATTCTACATGGGGAAATCCAAAATAAGCCTCAAAGAATTGGCAAGTATTAAAAGAAAATTCACAGAGCCAATAGATGATTATTTGAATAGGTTCTGTCTCTTAAAATCTAGGTGTTTCACGGTAGTACCTGAACACGAGTTAGTCGAAATGGTTGTTGGTGGTTTGGATTATTCTATTCGAAAGAAGTTAGACACTCAATATTTGAGAGACATGGCTCAACTAGCAGATAGGGTTTGATAAGTAGAGAGCCTGAAGGCTAAAAAGGCTAGGGCTAGTAAAAATTATAAAAAGAAAGGGTAGCTTATATAGAGGCAGAAGAAGAGCCAGAAGATTTCCATGATCCTTATGATTTCGATCAATTCGAAGTGGATCTAGTAGAATTAAAACAAGCACCCCCTTCTTCTTGCAAGGTCCTTGTCCCATCGAATGGCAAGAATCCTATTGAGAACGAGAAAAATGATAAATTTCCTAAGAAAGTATACACATTTGACGTAACTAAATGTGATGAAATTTTCGATTTACTTGTAAAAGATGGCCAAATGATAATGCCTCCTAATATTAAAATTCCTCTGTCAGAACAATGGAAAAAGAGAGGTTTTTGCAAGTATCATAATTTCCTGGGCCGTAAAACCTCATAATGCTTTATTTTCAGGGATTTAATTCAGAATGCTATCAAGGAGGGCAGGCTTAAGTTTGCAAACAAATCCAAGAATTCCATGAAGATTGACACAGATCCTCTACAAATAGCAGAGACCAATTATGCTGAGCTATTCAAAATCAATATGGTGGAAGTTAGAGGACTTAATGCTGACCAAGGTGATGAGTCCCAAGAGGAAGAAGACTTTGTTATGGTTGGTGGCAACATGGGGACTGCGGATGGTCCCACCAACAAGAATCTTGTAGTTTCGACTAGGGAAAGGGCTATTGAAGGCCCAATCGTTTTTGATTCAAGGATGGAAGAGGCTACTGAGGGCCTTAGGGTCAAGTTCAAAAAAGTACAAATCACTGAGGTTCAAAGTCTAGGGGTCCACATGGTTGATCTCAAGCAATCTTGTCTAGAGATGGAAGAAGTGGAGAAATGTCTCGAAATGGAAAGGGAGCAGATGAGAGATGGATATCCAAAGAGAGAAATCAGCCTGTATGATTATCTTTTTCACTGCCACAGAAGGAACAGAGAGAGGATGTTGTGTCCAAGATGTAGCATCATTTGTAACCAAAGAATTATTGTAGAATTCGAAAGGATCCAACACGCTCGAACAGGAGTAAATTGGAGGCAAGATAATCAACTATTCAAAGTCTATCCTAGGGCTAGAGAAAGCCTGTTAGGTTTTCTAGTTTGATGCCACACTAGTGGGATTGAGTGCTTGATGTGTCCAAGGTGTGCTGCTGTTTATGATCGAAGGATGTTTGAAGTATTCGAAATAATTCCTTTCGTGTCTTCCTATAACCACCAGACTGGAAACCTTGTGGCTCCCAATCTCAATGCATGGAAGTCACCAAGGAGGCCTGACAGTCCATATCCTAGGGGAGAACGAAGAGTCACATTTAAGTTATCTGTCGAGATTCCTACAGACAGATGGCTTCAGGCAAAAGCTGACAAAGGAAAAGGAAAATGGAGGAGTTATGAACAACGAGGCAAAATTGCCATTGCATACAGGAAACAATTCCAGGTTTCAAAAAGGGAAGACATTAGGCTGGAGAATTACAAAGGCAATAACCCAATGTCCAGATCTCAATGGAGGAGGAACCAGCGAATGAAGAAGGCGGGAAGAGAGTCAGCCTCGAAAGAAGTGGGCGAAACCAACAGCAACAAGCAAACATCAACTATGCAGACTAGGGGTAAGTCACTGGTAACAAGAAGATTGTTTTCTCCAAAAAAGGAAGTGACTGTAGAGAAGTTCCAACCAAACACAATGAATGATGAGAAAATGTTGACTGATGACTTCGAGTCAGATGGAGAATCATCTTTTAATGTAAATTGTAACGTAGTATTTGTGCTCCCCTATGAGTACAATCAGGAAATTGAAATAGAAGAATTTGAGGAACCTGAAGAAGTGAAAATGGCAAAGCACAGACCTGTGTGCTACTACATGATGAACAATGGCGTGATCAAAGAGCATAATGCATTCTTCGAGAGGCCTGATCAGGGGATGAAGGGCCATTTCAAGCCTTTGTTCATAATGGCTAGAGTTGAGCAAGTAGGAATCAACAAAGTGCTGGTGGATGGGGGCGTAGAAGTGAATCGCATGCCCCAATTCATGCTTAGAAGGATTGGGATGTTAGATACAAACATCAAGTCACACAACATGATGCTATAAAAATATGAGGGAGAAGTGGGACACACATACTAGGCGTGGTGCAAGTGGATCTGACTGTTGGTTCAATAACAAGGCCAACTATGTTCATGGTTATTGCTGCCAAGGCTAATTATAATTTAATGCTGGGACGTGAATGGATATATGGCATTCGGGTAGTCCCTCATCTATGCATTAGCGAGTTGCTATCTGGAGAGAGGATGACACCGGACTCGGCAAAATATAATAGTCTAGCTCTACGAGCTATCCTCACCAAAGCGCCTAAGCTGCTAACTTCAATTTGAAAATGATCAACAATAAGGGTGAGACTAAATCACAATTATTATATGTTATAAGCTCATAATAAATAGAACTTCATAAGCAAATCATCCCACCCTATTCAGCATATTCAAATTTATCATTTTATTACCGAACAAATACATAAACCGACAATCCATAATAACATACAACAATCATGTTATAACACTGGAATTCTTCCAATCATGTTATAACACATACAATTAATGCAATGAGATACCGACTCTATGTATGTGGTACCAATTGTGAATTAAATTCACTACACCGTTCTATTCCAACCCGGACACGGTTATCACCCCCCGTTCCATTTCAACCCGGACACGGATGCGCCTCACTGCCCGTTCCAACCCGGACACGATTATGGAAATTTCACTAATTCCACACAATGGGCATTAGCTACTACAACAATGATATGTATGCATTCATATCTTTAAAGCATGCATTATCAACACTGAATATGATAACAACTTCTATCATAAACAACTTCCAATCATATACAACATATACAAGCAATTACATTCACAACTTGTAATGCTATCACAACATACACAAATCAGCAACATCATGTATTCACAACTACACCACAAACACCACATTGTCACATATGTTCACCGGTATGCACACAATGTATAAAACAACATAATTAGATAAAAATCGGGACTTTTAAAAATAAATCGAGCTACTGCCATTTTCTTCATTTCATAAAATAAAATATTTTATTTGAGTCACATCCAAAACGGAGATAAAAACGGACTTACAGTTTAGAATTTATGAATTTTTAAAATAAAGTATTTTTCAAAAAGCTTCAGTGGTAACCGATTACCACCAGGAGGTAACCGGTTATCACGTATCCAGAAGCGTGATTTTCCTTTCAATAGCAAGGTAATCGGTTACCACTATAGGGTAACCGGTTATCCAAGCCAAAATTCAATTTTTCCAGAATGCAACATAGTGGGAATCGGTTACCACTATAGGATAACCGGTTACTATGAGACCTGTAGCAAAAATACAACATTTGACAGCAACAATGTTATCCCAATTCATTCCAAATTCGACCCTAATCACATATAACACCAAAACAGCTCCACGAACATGATTATAATGCATTTCTATCATGGTATAACATCATATAACAACACTATAACATCAATTTGACTCAAATTCACCAAAATCATGCATTAGGGTCTAAAATCCTAAACCTTAACATCCTAAATTGGGATTCCTAATCTACTCATTCCATTCCTATTATACCCAAAACCTATAAAGCATAATAATCAGAGAAGTCACCCCTTACCTTAGCCAAATTCTTGAGTTCTTAAATTCTCTTCTCCTTTGCTCTTTTCCTTTCGTACGTTCTTCTCTTCTTCTCACACTTTAGTTCCAATTTTCTTTTCTTTTCTAATCCCTTATATTATAATAATAATAATAAAATAGGATTAGTGAGTTTTACTCTTTTCACCTTCTTTTTCTACTAATCACATTCTATGCCCATTTCCTCTCTTTATTTAATTTCCAATAATTCCAATAATTCTCCAAAAATCCAATTTAATTAAATTAATAATTTAAAATTCTAAATTATTAACAATTAAAAATATGGGGTGTTACAATAAAGCCCAAACCAAACAAACCAAACCAAAAAACAATTGGTTGGTTTGGGTTGTATTGATCAGATACACTAGAAACAAATGTACAAAAATATCCTTATTGTTATATTTGGACATAACCTCGCCTAATACGATGTCTTCGGGACTACCCTAAAAAACAACGACGATACGAGGTCGCCGAAAAGAAGGCATCACCTCTGTAACACCCAAAATTTATTAATTAGTTATATATTTTATTAATTAATTATTTGTCTAATTTTGTGAGTAAATATTTTAATTTAAATGATTTGATGTATGTGACAGGTTAGTCGGGGTGAGACTATGGAATCATGAGTTATCGTTAGGAAATGATGTTGGTTAGTGAAGAAATTGTTTAGTTAGTGAGAATTGTAGAGAAATAGTAAAATAATGGTGATTTGGCTTAATTGTGAGGATGTGAAGAGTTAATGGGGGGTGATAGTGAGCCCATTAACTTGGTTAGTAGAGATAATATTTACTTTACTAGTGGTTTAATAAAAAGAGGCAACAAAGGTTATTAATGAAAAGATGAAAATAAGGCTAACCTAAAGAAAAGGAAAAAAGAGAGAAAGAGGAGAAGAAAACCTAAGGAGAAATTCAAAAGTTCATCAAGAAATCTAAGTAAGGGTGAGTTTTTACATCGTTATGGAAATTATATAATGATATGTAATATGTAGTTGTATACTTAGGATGAAAACCCCAATTTCATAGGTTTTGAAATTGTTAGGTTTGAATGGGGAATTGTTGGTATATGTGCACTTAAATTGGTGAAATTAGTGTTATAAAATGAATAAAAATGTTGTATAATATGTATGGATGAGTTATGAAAATGAAAGACATGATGTTGATTTCAAAGGGTGGGGTTTTTGGGTTGAAAATACTGATTTTCGTACTTAAAACAGTAGAAAAACATATTATGGGTATAGGAAGTCGATTCCCCAAAAGGGCCTATCAATTTGCAGTTCGAAAATTGAGAAAACTGGCTTCTAGAGTGGAGGAAATCGATTTCCTGAAAAGGGTAATCAACTTCCATTAGTTCTGGAAGCATTTTTGTAAAACTTCAAAAATTCATAACTTTCGAACTGTAGCTCCGTTTCGGTCACCCTTCGAAGTGTTAGGAAGCTAGGTCCATATTATTTTCAATAACAATGGTCTTATTGGAGATAAATGATCTAATCATTGCGTGGTTATGTAAATGACTTGTATCTGGGTGTTGTGTAGTTTGTGGTTTAATGTTGGATTGTAATGATACTTGTGTATTACTTTCTATGTGTTGTGATGATGTGTTGGAGCAATGATACTATGAATATGAATTGTATGTGAATAATTCATGAGTATGTGCATGTATGTGAAAACGTGTGGTAATTCAAGTGTGATGAATTATTGAAGATATACATGGATGTTAAGAATAAGGAATGATCTTAATTGCATATGATTGTTGAAATTTCACATGCATAATTGCTATCAAAAGGAAATGATTGTTAGTTCCGTGGGAGCTAGTGACTTGTCTCAAACCTAGAGTAGGATTTGAAAGCTTAGGGAACATGCTCTTTTGTGTGTTATTGGTCTAGGGAACAAAGCCGGTTTAAAGTAAAAAAATAGTGATTGGTACCATATGCACGAGTATTGCATTTGAGTCTTGTATTGAGCCACATTGTGTTTATGTATAATATGGAGTTATGTGAATCATGTGAAAATGATGAATTTATGAATTTTGTGGGTTGTGAGTGCATACTTGTGAAAAATATGATTAATTTGGTGATGCTATATTTATAAAGCGTTTGAAGTGTGAGAATATTTATCTTTATGCATGTATGCTATGTATTATATATTATGATATGATTTTGATAATTATGTGAATTATCACCCTTATATTGGAATGATATTTTATACGATATTGCTTAGGTATTAAAGATTAAAGTTGCTTATAGCAAGAGAGTAGCTGGAGGAGTTAGCTTATTTTATTTTCGTATTTTGGTTTTGAGTCATACTTTGATTATGTAACGCGGGGAAACATTTTAAATTCATGTTTTGAGAGATACATTGTATACTCTCTTTATTTTGGTTATTCTTATTTGAATAATATGGTGAATTGGCTTTTATGTCTAAGTGGTGAAATGAATAAGTTGATAATGAGATTAACTATTACATTCATTATGAATAAAAGTGATTCTTTTGCTACATGCTTATGTGAAAGTGTATAGAAAACATGAGTTTTAATTAAGTGTTATTGAGCATGACAATTGTATGTATGATGTTTGAATTATGCGTGACATCCTCGATTGATATGTGTTGCACCCCAAAATTTACCCTCCTGACTTCAATTTATCTGACTCAGGTTTCACATTCACCTGCATACGCATATGCATCATTCGTCATATTTAAGATGATCAAAAGTCAACTTAAATCGACATTTGCATCGTTTTGTAGTTGTAAAATACCCGTTATTTTGCACTTCATGTATTTTTATCTCCTTACCTATTATTGCATCATGTTAAGTTATTCATATGTCGATGATATCAATATTTTGGTTTTATAGACAGATCGTTAAAAGTGATTCGACAATGTGCGGAAAATTAGCAGGAAAAATATTTCAAGTTTTCGCCTTTAACTCACTGCTTATGAATCTACGTGTCGCATAGATCATGAAAATGTGATCTCTCTAATTTTTTGATACATTTTGAAGACTCATTCTCAACCGTGAGCGTTTTAAGGCCGGGTATTCCTTATTATCATTTTATTTCGATCTTGATCTTTTAGATAATTTTTATTTAATCTTTGAGACCTATAGTTTATTTTAACGTGCTCATTTAATTTTTTCGGATAATTTATTGTCCGAACTTTTACCATTTTTGATAATTTTAGGTGTCCAATATTTATCTCTAAAAAAATCTAACAAAAATACTTTTTGGCTCATATTTTTTTACCCGACCCATTTTTGTGGCCCATTTTGTCATTGAGGGCATTCTTGGCATTTTAATATTTTGCTAAACCTAATTTGTTTTGTACATATATGTTGTTATTTACTGTTAAGGAGAGGAAGGAAACAGGGAGGCAAGAGGCAGCGACAAGATTCTTCTTCACACTCCTTTTCCCTCTCGCTGAACCATTGACACCCTCTGTACCCCCTTGTCTCTATCAGCTTCCTCTTCATCACACGCCCTCCACTCTTCCGTTCAACCACCACCCCTTCCATTCCCATCTCTTCCGCCAGCTCACCATCAACCTGACACCCTCACCACTCACAAAACACCATACTCCTCCCTCCTCTTACTTCCGTCATCTCACATCCAAACCTTCGCCTTAGCTCAAACCCATCACCACCGTAGCACACACCGTGCTTATCTCCATACAAACTTTCTCTTCACATCTCTTCCTCTCATTTTCCAGCAAACAGATTCATCCATTAACCACAAACCTCCAATTTCTACAGCTTCCTCTCGTCTGCCTCGCAAACTCAGCATCACTCAATCTTCATCAATTATCCACCGTAGCTATTCACCTTTCACAAGCCATAATCGCTCATCCCTGCTACCCCCGTCTCTCTCAAACACATCTCTGATCATCATCTTCTCCGAAACAATCCACTGCCTTACTCTAAACTTCCTTCATCCAACTTCCTCCGTTCTCGACACTACCCTCTTCTTCTCCATCTTGCTCACCGTAAACCATTTACACCCTTCATAATACCTCACATTCGTATCCCAACAAACTCAAAACAACACTGCATCACCACCACCCTCGCAACTCACTTCTTCCGTAACAGAACACCGAAAAACACGTCGCCATCGTCCTCACATAACTCCCTATGTTCACTCTCCACAACCTTCAAACATACTCCCTTCGTCTCCGTGTTTCACCTTCCTCAGCCGCTCAACCCCTATCAACCTCCTTCCCATTCCTTAAACCACGGCTGTTCCATCACTAATAAGGACAGTTCTTCCAATATTGCAAACTCATGATGACATGCGTATTGAAAGTTCACTGAGATCGCCAGTGCTAAGTGGTGAAACTTTTCCTCTTACCTTGTGGGAGACACTTTCAACTATACTACCAAAGACATCAATCTTGAACTTATATGGAAGTACCAAGTTTGATTATGCCATGATGTTTGAATTGATTGGGAAGAGTTTGTGTTGACGTGTAAGTCGAAATTCAAGAGGTAAAGTTTGTTGTGATATCGGTGTATCTTCATAAGGCTTTGTACATGATTGAGATGAATTTTGAAGCATTCTTTTAAGATTACATAGTTGCTGCCCGATATTTGTTTTGATTGGCTCAAGCTTGCATTGAACTTGATTTGTCATGTCTTAAAGTTGAATCGAGTAATAACATGAACCCTAGTCATTTGTTTTAATTTTTGAATCGGTAATCATGAATAATTGTTGTGTTTACTCGATATTGAATGAAGTTAGAACGAAATGCTATGTGGAGTTGAATATTGATTTAAATTTTCGATTATTGAAAAGTATTCATGTTAGCTTCATGTAAACTTCATTCAATAATCTTGTTTACTAACACATATTCCAATTGTTGCAATTTCTTTCATTTCAATTTTATCCCACACTAATGCTACTAACGTGTTTGTTATTTGTGAAGGTATTCAAGAATTATTCGAAACAATCATTTCCAATTAGCACACCTATACTTGCACTTTAGTAATTAAACATTGAATTACTACTTCTATTTAGTAATATTTAGTAATATATATAATAATACTTAGTAGCATTTTTATCTTATATTTGACATTGTGAATATAATTATACTTAGTATTATTTTTATTTCTTATATTTGATATTGTAAATAAAATTATATAGTATTTCTATTTTTATATTTAGTATTGTAAATATATAATTATGTATATACTACTTTTAATTTTATACCTTTACCATATTCATTTATAAAATAATTTCATATTGTAATATAATGGTTATTCTTGTGTTACAATTTTGAATTTGGAATTTAATTTGATCTTCGAATGAATATGAATGCAAATATATCTATTCTAACCAATGCAATAATCAATATGTGAGCATTGCAATATTCTCTGCATAGCTTTGGTTTGTATCTCGTGTGATGTAGGGATCTTCATTTGTTATTCATCTAATGCGCCAAGCCTTGTCCGATCTTGAAGTTCACTTGGAGCTCATTTCTCGTACCACACGATGGAGTTTACTCGATTATTTTGAACTAATTCGATTTGTTTGTATTGTTTGCTCTCATCGCATTTTCAATTCGATGTACCCCATTCATAAACTTTTACCCCATCCCCACATGGTCTGTAATAGTTTAAGATTAACTTATTTGTGTGTTTCAATTACCGTTCAATTACGCGTTTGTCATGTTAGAACACATAGCCTCCTCTTGGGCTCCTCATCAAGGAACATGTAAACATACACAGTGCACACTCACACACATTCATAGTTTGGTCCTGGGCTATTCTACAGCGACAACTATTCAATCGATTGTTCCAATCGGTCGTTTATAATACTAGTGCCACACTAGCCTACTTTCTAGGAGCATACATATAGCCACCTTGTATGGGCTCGCTTGTTTTCCTAATCGGATTCTTATATCCTCTTGGCTCATAAGCCAATTCCTCAAGGGTCTCATAGTTGGGGATGGGCATGGTCATCTTCACAAGGTTAATTAAAGCCCTTGTTGCTTTAATTAATCATAACCCGAATAAATTTTGGTTCAAATACCAATTGTCCATGCACAAGGGTCTCATAGTTGGGGATAAGAGCATCTATCCTCACGAGATTAATCAAGTCCATATACTTGGTTAATCATAACCTGAATCATTCCTTCTCTTTCGGTCCGTTACCAAACCCCATCTAAAACACTTTCATAATTAATATTTCAAACCTCGATCTAACGTCGAGTGTCTTTTCAAAAATTATTTTTTCACAATAAAACCAAGTTCTTAAATCGTTGGACGATAGGCCAATTGTTTAAGAATTTGTGCCAAATAAACCCCTAGTCTTTAAGTCGTTGGACGTTAGACCAATTGCTTAAAGACTCTTAGTATTTAAATCGTTGGATGTTAGGCCAATTGTTTAAAGACTCATTAATAACGGGAAACTTGTTTCACCTCACTTTTTCTTAAGAAAACCTTTTTTGGTGATAGACGACTCGTCTGAGCATTAGCTCCTCGGGTTTCTAGTATTTGAATCGTAAGACGTTAGTCCTATTGTTCGGTACTTTTTCACCCACTTAAAAACAATTCAACTCACTCAATTCCTCTTTCGCTCATATGCGACTATCAAAACTCTTTTCTTACAAAGGGTGTGCAATAACCATTTCAAACATGAATGAGGACTTAAGCTTTTCAAACAAACTAAATAAGTCCAAATTCAAGTATTTGAAATCCCTAATGCACGATTTTTTCTTATAAAATCAATACAACCAATTTAAAACATTTTTGAGAGGAACTACAGAGTTTTGACTTTCCGATTGCACGAGGGAATATGTAGGCACAAGGTTCTGAAATCGCGGCAAACTCAAAATAATAATAAATAAATCTCGTTTCTTTTATTTCTCGATCTTAACTCATGAATTAGCAATTTAACACACACACAAACACTTATAAATAAATGGGTCCCATCGAGTACGATGGATGTAAGGGGTGCTAATACCTCCCCCTTGCATAATCGACTCCCGAATCTATATCTTTTGGTCACGTAGACCGCCTTATCCATTTCTGTGGGTTTTATCTATATTTTTCCGTTCTTTTTAGAACAAATAAAATTAGGTGGCGACCTCGTTGTTTTTAAAACAACCGATGAAAAAACCAGTCATCACAATATGCATAATATATTACTCTGATTTATGACATATTATTCTGCAGAGTTTTAGAGGGTGTTACATGTAATAGCCCGGACCCCTCGCAAGGCAATTCCGATACTGCCACCTCACGATCTTATCTACTTCCCCCTCTAGTAGAGTTTTTGCCTTCTGTGGGAATCGAACCATGTACCTTGGAGTTCAAGTACATGTTCAATCTATTCCCACTATCGATTGAGCTACGTAGCTTAATTCATAGTGGGAATGTATTTAACATGTACTTGAACCCCAGGGTACATGGTTTGATTCCCATGGAAGGCAAAAACTCTACTAGAGGGGGGGAGTAGAGAAGATTGTGAGGTGACAGTGCCAGAATTGCCTTGCGAGGGGTCCGAGCTGTTACATTACAACCTTACCCTTTATGTTTTCCTTGCCCACAAAAATACGAAACATTGGATATAACATGTCTTGGATACCGAGAAAGTCAAGATGCTCAGTGACCCATTTATCCCTAGTAAATTGGAGTTCAATGGTCCACTTTTAAAATGAGTGCACGAGGAAATTTTTTAGAGAACCCTAAGAACAATGATTCCCTATAAATATCACATACCCGAGGGGAGAGAAGATCATCATTCATATAAGTGACAACCACTTACTACCCCTTCTACTACTTGGACAACGCTCTGCTCTGAGTAGTTACCTAAAACAACAATATAACCACCTATTTGCAACCTAGTAGCGCCAACGATCATCAGGACCACTCACATCACATGAGATGACTCCATAAATACTCTCAAAAACCACCATAAAAGTGCTACTCGCTAGGTTGTGTTGGCTCTCATCCTATTGTGTAATATACCCACTAGGGCCTCTGAGTCTCCCCACCCTTGCAAGGGGAACACATACATGTACATTTTTTGAACAATACTTTACATTAATTAATTTTCCATAATAATATAAAATCCATATTTTTTATTGTTTTTCTATACAGGTTATGAATGTCACAAATGCCATTTCGTTTCTGTTGTCTTGAAATTGAATACCTTATACCGGTTTTCATGATAATGATGATGTAAATTATATAAATTGATTATGGTTGGTTCAGGAAGACAGACTCGCGGGTAGAATTTTGGAAATACATTTCCTGGACCAATTAACATTGAAGTTCATTGGTTTAGTTCAGTTGTTGTCTAAACTATAAAAAATGTCTGACCCAAATACCATGGTTTTGTTTGGATTTTGTTTGGTTCAAATTTTCCCGAACCAATGAACACCCTATCCATTGTAGGGATGTTATTTTTGTTTTATATCTTTAGGCCTGTAGAAGAGGTCGGTAACCCTATGAGGTCTTTTGGCGTTCAAACTCCACTCTAATCACTATAAAATTAGAAGGATAGGTTTGTGTGAGTCGGGGCGAGATGACTCTAACATTGTCGTGAGTGTGGATGGTGAACCTCTATTTCCTTTGGCTTGGACAAATAAACTCGTGGCGATTGCTGAATATGACAATAAGTAAATCACATCCAACAAAGGCAAGATAATTCACCTCTTAGAGAAGTTTGAAGTCATGAAGTCTCGTACGGTGATTGGACGATGGCGGGAGGGTGGTGACTCTCTCTACGTTCAATAATGTATTATCAACTTTGATTGATTTATGTAATATCATTGCAATTATAAGAAAGAAAATCTTATCCTAATACTTTAGATTCAAACTACAAAACGAAATCTATACAAGTGTTCTTTTTATTTTTGCTTTAGATGGTATGAACTCCGAGGTCCAGTAAAACACTATTAATTAATGATAAAAAACATCCATGATCCTTCTCTTAAAACTCTTTCATTACGTGCCTCTAAAAACTTGACTGATTATTATTATCACGAATATTGAATCTAATGTGTGTTTTAAATTTTAATAATATCTCAATCATTATCTCATATCCTAATATTTTCCAAATAGTTTCACCATTTTCACATTCTTCAAAGTTGAACACTTTTTTTTAAAAAAAACTCTCTTCCAAATAAATTTTTGGTAATACTAATCAATTTGTTCAATTCATACAAGCTTTTGAGCAACGAGGTCGACTTTTTCTCTATGCATGGATGCAATTTGTTTGTCACCCCTGTAATTTTGCCGTGAAAAGACACACGATCAATTTGTTTTTGTACAATATCTAGGCGTAAATGAAGTGACTTTCGAATCAATTTTCTAAGATGAGGTCTAGGATTATCTTTTGAAAAATTGGAAATAATTTATTTCTAATGTCTTATATTAATTAAATTTTATGATATAAAATATATTTTTAAAATTATATATTAATTTAAAATCTTAAAATATTAAATTTATATTTATTTCTGCTTAAAAAAAATTCAATATTTTCTATTTTATCCAATATAAAAATTATTATTCATACTTAACATACAAATATTTTATTGCTAAAAAAATAAAATCATATATATTTTAAATTTAATTTTAATTTTTTAAAATTTTAGGTTAATATTCATTTTAAAAATATATTTTAATCATAAAATTTCGTTTTTCAGAGTAATCAAGAATTTATCATTTTTTAAATAAAAAATAACAAAATTAAATTATCAATAGTTTGAATTTTACTTATTAAAATAGTAGCCGACCATGAGTTTAATTTTTAGCCGAGCAGTACTATTTCTAATTTACAATCTCTTTAGGTTGGTCCCACAAAGATCCTCTGCGACTGTGTGGCTCAGAAAACGAGCTAAATACCATGAAATACCACCAAAAATTCAACTTAAAAGATGTCAAATTGTCAAAGTAAAATCATAAGCCTTCTCAAAGTTTCTCCAAATCTTGTTTTTTTCTCCCAATTAGCCGTCCTAATAATTCCAATCCCAACAGTAAAGATTGAGTCCCACTCAGAAACCAATGACGAAGAATCAAAGAAAGCAAAAAAAGGGTTGTTGGTAAACCTTTAATTTTTGTGTGGTCTAGACTCTAGAATCATTCAACTTCAAATCCATTGTCCTACCCAATGCTTAGTCAAATTCCAGCACTCTCAACCCGCGGAAACATCACAAGGTATCTGACCCCAAATATACGTTTGGCCTCCTCTGACCATGACCAACGTTACTGTTCTTATTTATTTAAATCATCATTACTATACTAATCAAAGAATTTATCTTGTAACAAAGAAAATAATAAATAAATAAAAACGTTTCTCTCTTATATTTCAAACTATTCAACTTTTAAATATAAAAACACTTGCTCATAAATTTAATAGAGCGTTTTAATTGAAAGGGAAGCTTGCTTCTAAATTTAATAGACCATTCTAATTAAATTCGGATAAGTTGATTCAATTAGAACATCCTATTAAATTTAAGAACAAAGTGTCCGTTGTTTTAACAAACCTTTGTTTTTAAAAGTTGATTAGTTTGAGGTATAGGAGGGTAAATGGATTATTTCAGAGTTTAAGTCAGAGTAAGATGAGTGTTGAGATAAAAAAATTTCAATGAGCAGTGAAAATAAACGGACATGTCTGGACTATTTAAATTTTAAACTCATTCTACAAAAGTAAAAAAAAATAAATAGAAATATCGAACATATAATTGAGTGTGGGGAATCTTAAACCTTGTCCTATCCTAAAAAAAAATAGATTAAAGAGTATGAAACTAAAATTCTAGACTTTGTTTAAATTGATTGAAGAATTTGACGAAATAAAATGAAATTTCATTGTTAAAATAAATGAATATGTATTCAAATTAGTTTCATCCTAAACTTTTAAAAAACAGAATAACATATCTTCTGCTCTAATTCATTCGGTTTCGTTCTACTCTATTGTGTTATGTTGATCTCATGATATCCAAAAGATAATCTTAACCTATTTTGTAAAAGTATGGGAAAATGAACATCCGTTAGAGGATGAAGATACGTTAAATTAAAAATAAATAGTATTAGTGAAAAAAGATTTTGTATGGATTTAGATTTTGACAGGAGAAGCGACAAGTGGACCTAGTAGATGGATTTTGCAAAGATTTCATAGATTTGGATCCTCCGAATCTTAGACCTTTATTAATTTTCTTTACCCTTTTCTGCCTTTTCAATTTCAATTCAGCCCCACAAATCAGTTTACTTTTATTTTCTACGTTCTTTTTTACTATTATTATCACTCTTCTCTCTCTTCCTCTTTCTTATAACCCCCACTTCTTCATTTCCCATTTTCACTCACACTTTCCTCTGAGTTTATCAGTTTCAAACACAAAGTATATCATGCCTCCCGCCGGTGAAATTTTCCGGTCCAATTTGACGGAGTTGTTAGAGGAATCACCTTCTGGGACCGATGAATTGCACGTCCTTGCTGTTGATGATAGCCTGGTTGATCGCAAGGTTATTGAACGTTTGTTAAAGATTTCTTCATGCAAAGGTAATAATAACGTATATCATTATTTCATGTGTTTGATAATTTTGTTTGGGTTGGAATTGATTCTGATGGTTTGTTATTTTTCAGTTACTGTTGTGGAGAGTGCAAGAAGAGCTCTTCAGTATTTGGGATTGGATGGAGAGAATACTGATATAGGGTTTGATGTAAGTAGACTCTGTTTTTGGATTTTGAATTCTGTTTGGATATTGGAAATTGGATATTGGATTTGATTCTTGATTTCTTATGGTTGCAGGGTGTGAAGGTTAATCTGATAATGACGGATTATTCTATGCCAGGGATGACAGGATATGAACTACTCAAGAAAATCAAGGTATTGTTTTATAGGTTGCTGAGTTTCCTTATTTGAATTCTTGATCATGGAATTCTGTTGTATGTAAAATTGTGTATTGGAGGAAGGTGGTTCTTATAACTCTATACCTGTTTCTGTTAATTTCAGCAGGAGTCTTCTGTTTTTAGAGAGATTCCGGTGGTGATCATGTCGTCCGAGAATGTTTTGACTCGAATCGATAGGTAAACACCTTGAATGAAATATTTGTCTTTTGATTTTACTCTGATTTGCAGAGATGAATTGATTGTAGAAATGGAGGCTTCATTGAATGTAAATAAGTACTTATATTTTTTTTAAGCAAAATTTCAAGATTAAGTCCTTTCCTTTCCATGATGAAACATGGCCTAAATCTTTTACCTCGAATTAGTTTATGGTGCCATTTGTTTCGTTAGCGATCATATTAATCCATTTAATCGTTAGATAGGGTTGATACTTTTGTAGTTGAGAAATCACAAAGCTGAAAACTAAAGAGAAATCGTTAAGAAAAGCAATGAAAACGTCTTAAAGTTTGATAAGATTCGATCAATTGTTCAAACATAGAGAATTTTTTTTTCTTGGAGAGCAATCACAATTCGTACATTTTTAGTATGTGATCTATTGTTTGGTAATATCCAATTTTTTTGCCTAAAGATGACATGTCATAATTTTATTGCTTATGCATTGATGCAATTTTTATATGTATGTTTTTAGTATGTGATCTTAATATATTTATTTTCACTGATTTGCAGGTGCCTTGAGGAAGGAGCCGAGGATTTTCTATTGAAGCCAGTCAAGTTGTCCGATGTAAGACGCTTGAAAGACTTTGTCATGAGAGGTGAAGTGAAGGACAGTGAGAAAAATTCTCTAAAAAGACGACGATCATCAGACGATTGTAGTCCATCTCTATCAGTAACATTCTCACCAAAGCGTCATTCATGCGATCCACCATCATCAGTGTTTTCACCACTCTCACCACCACCATTATCCTCCAAGAAATCTAGATTGTGATGATAAATTTGTTAGTCTCATGTCTCCATTTTTGCAATAGTAATGTCCATATTTGAATTTGTTAACCAGTCTATACAGTTTGTACTCGGGATTTTGAATGACAAAAGGCAATATAACAGAATCACTATTTTTTGGCCTCTTATTTGTTCATTGATTTTGCTTTGCTTTTTGTACAAATGAAATCTATTAAAACTTTAAAAACAGAGGTATTATTTTGACAAATTTACTGCAACTTCTTAAATAACTCATGCTCTATTTGATTTTCTCTGACTCTCACTATCTTTATAGATAATTTCAATCGAACAAAATATGAATTAACAAAAAATTGAAAGCGTACCTAATTTTTGAACAAAGGGATTTAACAAAAGAAGTAGCCACGCTTTAGGAAATTCACAACGAAGTTAATGAAATGAGGAGTATGAAGAGTCTTTAAATTTAATTACTTATATGTCCTTTTTAACTTATTTTATTAAGAGTCTTTACTGTGTAGTTTGTTTAGAATACATTAACATCTAAAATTTACGATAGAGTTGTTCTTCCATCTTCATTTTGTAGGAGGTAAGCGATTCATGGACACATTTTATTTCAATGGAAGGCAATTTCTGCAGCAGTAGGTGTCTTTAACATGTAATTCAAATTGGCATGAAGTTCAAAGGTATTTAAAGAAGCACAACTTAAAAGCACAAGACTGCCCTGATATTATTGTTTGAGTTTTCAAAATAAAGTTTGATCAACTTCTTAACGACTTGACAAAGAAATATGTAATGGGGAGAGCAAAAGCATGTAAGTCTAGCCATACTTTAATTTCCTTCATTTAACAATAAATCAAATGATGCATACATATGACTTTCTCATTTCCTGATTCAAACTAATTAATTTCGGCAAACATGCTCACAATCGAATTTCAAAAAAAAGAAAGACTTCTTCATGCTCATCTACGGCTCTTTTTACATCTTTCATGTAAATATCTCAACCCTGCGGCAATTGATAAGATAATCTCAGCAGAAATTCTTGATAACATACAACTTGGTCAAAATACATGATGCATGGACCACGTGAAATTGCTAACAAAAATTCACATTGCATGAAACAATTGATTTTATCACGAGCGGTACATAAGTTTCTAAAATTGGATGTTGAGTCAATTTAGGAAACTTCATTTTTTGTTCCAAGATTTAAGGAGATTTGACTGCATAATTGGTGCAGCCCTCAGCTTGTGGATCAAGAAGTATTTTGGTGAACACTTCGAAGCCCATGTACTACTGAGGAGTATTTAATGAAATTACCTAGACCTAATTTCAACAAGAGTTTTATCAAAGATAAAGGGAAATTGTTTTTCTAGAGTCTTAGGGTTTGAGGGTTCTCAAGGGAGTTTTTGTTTTTGTATGTCACTCATGTACCTTTTGATACATTGAGGTTGACTGATTGCTCTCACTCATGAGCTTTTAAGCAAAGAGTTGAGTATTGTATTTGAAGTTTAATCTTCTAGTTGTTTCTTTTGATATTGTCACTAGTTTTTATCAAGATGAAGACAAATGCTAAAGTAAGCAAATGATCAAGATGAAGACAAGAGAATATTAAGGTTGTTAGAGTAAGAATGTGATCGTTGAATTCTGCCATCTCGTGAATTTGAGATTATCTTTGATCTTCTGGTATAAGGATGATGAATGAAGAAGGGGAAGATAGTTTTTACAGACGGCGCCACTGATCTGAACAGGTGATCAGAATCGGACACGACCAAAATGAACGACGGTCTTTCGAGCAAGTTGATGTTGAGGAGGGGGTGGTGTACCTGCAAGGCACTCCGATGCTAAAGTAAGCAAATGATCAAGATGAAGACAAAAGAATATTAGGGTTGTTAAAGTAAGAATGTGATACCTTGCCCTCAAAGATATGAGGGTTTATATAATGGACATAGGAAGATTCTCATTGGTTGCTATATTTGGGCCGAGATACGCGGGCCCGCAAATATAGTTGTTCGAGATGACTAGGTCAAAATCGAGCGAGGAGGCCCGTAACTAGCCGACGGGCAAATGGGATACAACAGGCATAGCTCCGAACATTGTAAGCATTGATTCCACCTGACGGATGTCGGGCAAGGGACCTCGCGTAACGTGCGATCCTATCGTTCGACGCGCTTAGCAAGTTTGAGGACCTCGATTAGAGACTCGAGTTTAGAAGAGATGAGGCTACCCGTTGAGCATTCGGGAAGTCCAAAACAGTAGCCCCCAAGTCGTTGCGTCTGTGGACGTGGCTGTAACACCCTTCTAAAATACCCCGTGAATATTAATAATTATTTCAGAGATAACATGTAAAAACAAGGGCATTACAATTTATTTAAAAGAAAATCTCATACAATTGTCATGCTTCACTGAAGAACTTCACTTCATTAAAATAATTAAACCAAAAGACATGTTCTACACAGCGAAAATTATCATCAAAAACGGAATTAATTCAATCAATAATTATTCCCAAAATCAACCAAAAAGAACAACAGAGTTTTAAATATAACTCGCAACCAAATGTTTCCCAGTGTTACAACTATCAGAGCATGACACTGACACGCGGATAAACTAAGTGCATAGCTCAAGAGCCATCCTCACTAACTCCTAAGCAGCTAAGACTTCAATCTGAAATCATCAAAGTAAGGGTGAGACTTCATCATAATTAGAATGCATTATAAGTTCAACAAAAGCAATAAAATATCATAAGACATCAGTCCACCCTATTCAGCATAATCAGATCTGCTTCATACACAAGTCATAAACATACATCATCCACAAACAACAGACTATAACACTGGAATCCATCCTAACATGTTATAATACAAACAAATATGATGCAGACTCTATGCATGTGGTACTGACAGTGAACTAAATTCACACACTGTTGTTCCATTCCAACTTGGACACAACGTTAATCCTCGATTCACCCATACATCGTTCGGACGCGAATCTAGCCTCACCACCACTAATCAACTGGGTACGGGTATTGGCAATACAAGTCAAATTCCACACAATGAGAATTAACTCCAACAGAATGCATATGCATGCACATCATTGTTGTACCCCAAAATTCGCCCTCTTCTTTTCTGTATTTCTGGCTTATAATTCGATTGCATAAACATACATGTAGGTGCATGCATATCATTGATCATGGGGTTACCAGGTTCAAAACATTCCAAGTGCGAAAGCGGCGTGTTTGACTATCTCGGATCATTTTGAGCCAAAAATCAATGTTTCTCGGTTCGTACGGCTATTTGCAAGATTTTTTGGTCAGGAAGCTATTTTGGCTTGGTTCCACAATCTTTGGAATCATATCAATATTTCCTCCAGTTTATCTATTCAGGTTGGAGGTCATTTCGTCAAGAAAATGAATTCATTCGCTTATTTCTCAATAAAGTGAATTTTGGGTTTTGGTGTGTTCGGGCACTTGAGTGTATCTCACAGTTCGTCAAGTATTTTCGATGAATTTTGACTGGCATGTCCCTCTCATTTTATCTACAATTTTTGTTTGAAAGCTGGAAGCAAATTATGTGAGGAAGATCCCCGAAAAATTCAATTTCTCAAGAGGATTAAACTGAATTTTAGTGCTGAACCGTGTGTTCTGCCCACTAAAAAGTTCATATCTTTTAGCTGGAAACTTCGAAACTGGCGGAACCAATTTCTAAAATTCCGTATCAAATCCTTCTACAACTTTCATTTACAACTCGGGAGCTGATTCCTCACTGTTTAAGACCAGGTTTTTATTCTTCGGACACAATGTTGAGCTGGACCGAGCAATTTTCATCGGGTACGCGAACTTCAAAAATCATATCTCGCTTGTTTTTATCGAAACAAGATGGGACCAGTGCCAAGTTCACAAATTTTGTTAGCTTGGTTACCTCAGAAACACTCACTTGCAAATTTTGATCAGAAGATCCTCGTTGAGGCATTTTCTCGAAGAGTGCATTGAGAATTCTGCATCGTCGGACGCAACAGTCTGAAACTTCAAAATTCATTATCACCTTGACCGTTCATCCGATCGCGTCGAAATTTTGATTCACGCAAGCAAAATCACGTTCTGGACATTTTTCGTTTACATTCCGACTTCAAATTCCGCACGGATTAGGCTGTTTTGGATTATGTACGAAAATCATTTTGATAATCGCGATTAGGACTTAATTGTGGATCCAAGACACTCCAAAGCCCATTTTTTCATATTATAAATATATTTTACCACTCACAAAATTGGTAGAGGGAATCATTTGTTAAATTTGACCCAAGAGCTCTCACTTTTCTCTCTCAATTCTCTCTCAACTCAAAGTTGCACAACCACCCCAAACCACCAACAACCACCTAAAACCACCAACAACCACCACCGGAATTCCAAAACCACCGCGCCGGAAAACTTTTCTTATTTTTTTTTCTTCTTCTCTCTTTCTCCGGTACAGCCCCATACTCTTCTATTCCATTCAATTCTCAAGGATCAAATCAAGATTTTCATCAATCAAGAACATTGAAGAGCGTTTAAGGTGTCGAAGTGAAGAGTTGAAGTTTTCCTCTTCATTAATTCTCCAAGGATTCAAGATTCTCCACTCTTATTATCATCAATTCAACTTTGATTTGGTATTTTCTTGGAGAATTACAAGATTTTCCTCATCAATTTCAACTCAAAGCTTCAAGTACAAGTAAGTGCTTATTTACTTAAGTGCTTATTTCATTCGATTTTTCAATTGTTGAATTTCTTGAAATTGAATATTGAGATTCCTTGCAAATTCCGTGTGGATTCCGATTATAGCATTTGTTTTGTGAATTCGTTGATCATGATCCGTTTTGGAGCCTTAAAGGTGTCGGTGTCAAACTTTCTACACTACACACACCTACACTTGTGTGACTTTGCATTGTATTTAAGTACTTGGTGTGAGCATTTGCATCACTAATTATATGATCATGCATCAAGTAATATGTAAATTCTTTGACATGCATTGAATCATTAATTTGAGACTTATTTTGTGCATTAAAATTATGTTGAAATGTAAGAACTAACACATAGTTTTTAGGTACACTTGCATTACACCTATACATTGCACACAACTCATATACACACACTTGAATTTTCATACATTGTGACATAAATTGCATCTTGGCATATCCATGCATTTGCATGTAGGATAGTTGAATTAATTTGATGTGGTGTTGTTCAACTTTGACATGAAAATATGTTGAAACTTCACTTTTCACAACACTTTACCACTTTGCACATCTAATTCCTCTCAATTCTTACATGTTTGCATAGCATTTAGGTAGTATTTGCATTGAGTATGTATCACTTGCACATGATATCACATACTTGCATTTTATTCATCTAAATATCACAAAACACATTGGAAACAAGTTTATTTGAGTTTGGTGGAAAATAACATGACACTTGATAAAGTTGGACATAATATTTGTTTTGGCTCTAACTTTTGATCCGTAATGAGTTTTTTCGACTTTTCTTAATGTAAATCATGTTTCTCGAGCCATCTGAAGCTCTCCATGAACGGTTTGGATTTGGACATGTTTGGTCAATTCTTGACTTTTGTGCGAAATTGTATTTTTGAACGAGATTTGATCGAACCGTTTGTATTTTTGAGACCGTGCGCGTGTGCATAGCTTCCGATATTTTTGATAAATTATTTTGATTGTTTTCATTAGCTTGTGCCTTGTGTTTTGGTTCACTCTTCATATTTATCCTTAATGGTGATTTTTGGACTCGAAAGGTGTCGGAGTGAACCTTTTTGTACACTACGCACACATACACTTGTGGTGTTGATTTTCTTTGTATATAATGTCTAATAATTGTTCTAACCCTCAACTAATCTCTTGACTAATATGTTGGCATGTTTAGATAGTTGGCGCTGGTTTAGAACCCTAATTGAGTCATATAATTAGCATCTCATGGTAGAACTAATATAATTGCATTTGAGAACTATTGTAATGGACTTAGCTCGATTTGATATTGTTCATGAGTTGTTTTGCATTATGTGTGTGTTGCTGCCCGGTTTTCCATTCTTATGTTGCTATACACATTTACATTCCACTTCTTCACCTTTGAATCATATTTTGACATGTGATGTGAATATGCAATTATATTTCCGCTTCCTTGTTATTTTTGACATGTTTGTTGACTTGTGCAAGGTACATTGATGATATTTTGGTTAGGTACCTAATCTTGGTACACTAACCTACCACTTCTCTTGTGGTTACCATTTCTCTTGTGGTTCTGTTTGCGTTTTAAACGCATTTTGCTGTGTGTTTTCTCATATTTTCGAGAAACACGTATTACGTGTTTTATGCGGATATGTACCTTTGTGCGGTGTTTTGATTGTTATGAGGACTTGCTTGCTGCGCACATGTTGCGATATCACCTTGTGGATTATATTGATCGAGTGTTTCTTATCATTGCTTTGTTGATGGAAGTTTACTCGAAGTTTCGGAGTATTTCTCTGACTTGCGTGCTCTTGGATTAATATCCGTCGGTATTTATTTTACTTTATTTACGCATTTCTTTACCGCTTTTCTAGAGCATGAGAGTAGGATTTCTGCTTTCCTTGCCATGAGAGTAGGAATAGAGATGTATGAAGGGCTTCCGTGGTTGGAGCATGTTCGGGAACCCCTGCGGTTTATTTAAAGACCCGTTTAGGCAATTCATTTGCTAATTGTGGTTGGTTTGTTTTAAATCCTCCATGCATAGGAGGTAATTCGATAAGTGTTTACATTTGTGCTTGCATAGGTCAGAGTGGTTAGGACACCCGACGTGGTACCACTAGCGAGTCCGCTTTTTATATTTCATGTCATCGAGTCATTGATATATGGGCAAGCGGAAGGTAGGGTCAACAACGAACCCCCGCGATTCTAGTCCGTGTCATTTCGGCCTGCGAATCGTGTTGCTTCCTTTATCGAGTCGATAATAAAAGTGGCAAGAGTTCCCTATTCGACTCTCCACGCTTTCACGGGTTCGCATTTATTGCGAGAACTACGCATCATTGCTCTTCAGGGAATTGGATGTGTCGGCTCTGGTTGACTCGGTATCTTTCGTTCTTTGTCGAGGCTATGGGACTTCCTCCTTTCCTGCGCTTGTGTGCCATTTGTTTCGCATTGCATTGTTTGTGTGCTTACGCCAAAACACTTGTTTGCTTCATCCCTTTTTGTCGTCTTGACTCTACTTTAGTTAGTGATTCAAGATGGACATAGACTTAGGTTGTAAACATTTTCCCTCATTTGTCATCTTCGACTCCATTCTAGGTGGTGATTCGGGATAGACATAGATTTAGGTGGTAAACCTTTGCATGTTCCTTTAGGATTCTCGACTCTATCTTAGG